>JAVKPL010000422.1:0-147694 GCA_032173675.1 Gastrolobium villosum
ATCCAACCAGTTCTCACCATCGTGGGTCAGATCCAAAACGGATATGCCATGATGGGGCTCAGGGTTGGACGAACCCGCACCTGGGGAAGGGGCAGCAACCTTCGCCTTCTTCGATGGAGGGGGACGGGCTACACCTTTACCCCGTAAAGCCCGGCAGTAATCAGACACATCATCTGAGTTGGGGTTCATTGTTAAACCTGGCAAATAAAAGAAGCAAGGTTACCAGCACAGCCAAGGAAATATCAGTCCCAAAAACAGGATGAAAAAGACAAGTAAATAAAAAATGAATGTTGAAAAGCATACTGGGCTGATCACTTGCAACATAGGATTTAGCAACCAAGGACGCATCACTCATATGACCCTGGGTACGGATATGGGTTAGCAAGGTCTTGGCACTGAGCTTTTCCTCGGCAGACAAGGCCAGCCTATAGTCAGCCGACTTACGGAGATAATGCTGATGGGACCAATATAATGGGAATTTTCCCTCATCTTTTCCCCCAACAAACCAGGGTTTCTCACCGGCCTCGGCCACGACCTTGAAGTACGCGCCTTTGAAATTTTTGAAGGAGTCGCTGTATACAGAAAACAGTCTCCTGGAAGGCTTACTAATGCGACCCCGGATGCTGGCCCAACCCTTCAACTTGGGAGGTTCAGAACCGGAGCGCGGGGTATAAATATTAAAAAAGTACATAAAAAGGGCAACAAAGAAATTCACAGACAAGGATACGCAGAGTTGCTCGAAGGCAACAATGTATGCCCATCCGTTGGGGTGAATTTGAGTGGGAGCTAGAAGAAAATGGTTTAAAAGGCATATTATAAAGGGGGAGAAAGGAAAGCGAATACCGATCTTTGTGATCAAATCTCGGTAAAAAAAGAAAAAGGGAGGCTCTTGCGGGTTCTGACCCGAACACACCGGCTCATCTTCCGCTGGGCAGAAAGTGTTAAAACCTACCGGGTTGCCAATGGGTAACCCAGATATTTCCTCTGTGGTCATGGAGGATCTAAAGCTAAGAACCTCCTGTGTCACCCAGGGGAATTGCCTGCGTAGATTGGTACCCACTGGGGCAGAACCTTCTTCAACCACTGCGACCTCGGCTTCTAGCTCGTGATTGGATGAAGTAGTCTCCACGTTGAGTTCTGCAGAAGGGGACTCCATAAGAACCTAGAACAGCAAAATGGGTGGATTAAAACAACAAAAGCAACAAGTACACGCACCTGAGTTAAATAAACTACAATGTGAAGAGCTCGAAGAACTATCTGAAGAGGTCATAGGAACTGAAGTTCTAAGTCCGGGATCGTGAGAACAACTGCCTAAGACTAGGTTCGCCATGAAATCATTACCATTCCCAATAAATTGCGCGCTGAGGTAAACGCAATTGAAGCATGGATTTGGATTCCGAGAAGGGGAAGTCGATAATATGGGCTGGATAGAGGGCCGATTCAAGGTAATTTGATCTTGTTGACCAGTAATAAGAAAGGAAGAAGACCTAGGTCTATCATCTAAGAAAGGGTTGGTGCTTGCGGACGAACAGCCCGCGGCACGGTTAGAAGGCAGGGACCGACCTCGCCTAGAAGATCGAGACCGCCCTCGACCACTGGGACGAGATCTCACTGGTGGACAACGTCCGGAGCCAGAAACAAGACGACGACGTCCGGGCCTGGAAGCCGGCGGCCGACGTCCAAGGCTAGAAGAGGCACCATGGCCTCGAGTCACCTCCTCCTCAGCAGCTCTAGCTTCTTCCTCTGCCAAAATTTCGTCACTTCGGCCAAAAACACGAGGACAAGTGGCCCTCCTATACTCATAAGGAATTCCCTCATCCATACTGGGAACTTTTCCAGACAAGAACAGCAAACGTAACCAGTGACGGTAAGAAAACCGAACGTAAAGGGGACGAATGCAGACTAAATGAGGTAAAGAAAGCAACAACACAGAAATGCAGGCAACAAGCAATAATGGAAGGCAAGGAAATAAAGAAAGGTCAAGAAACCCATACCTACAGAGCAAATAATGCCAAATGCCGGACGGAGAAGGTCGATACTCAACAAGGAAACCTCGAAACGCAACCGAATGTAACAAATCGCAAATGGATTAACAGCAGAAGCAGAAAGGTGAGAAAAGGGGGAAAATGCCAGTAAAATAAGGAAAAGGGAGAAGTTAAAGAGTTATGACCCGCGAAAACGAAAAGACAGGGGCAAAAGCGTAAAAGCAAAAGCAAAAAGCACCTGACAAGACAAAACGATTGATATCTGTACAGTCGCAGTCGCATTAAATGCCAAGGCGGCGCAAAGATAATCGACGATACGCATTATGATGGCTTAAGACACGTGGAGAATGACCGCAAGATGAAAAGACTGGCGAATAAGTTCATATCGGCTCTAAAACCGAGATGCCGCAGGCCAGACAATCAACGCAACTCGGCATCCTGATAACTCAGCCTACCGAGCTGGGGGGCAACTGTTATGGGCTGGACTCAGGCCCACGCTGCAGCTCGGCCCAGAGCCCACGCTGCACCTCGGCCCAACCCAAGCAAAGCCTAGAGCCGGGCTATATAAGGCAGGTAGGTGGAGCAATAAGGTACACATTTTCTAATCCTAATCACTAGAGATCACACACACACCTTGAAGGCAGACGCCTAGGTCAGTGTCAGTGATCCACGTTCCTCCCAGATACCTAATCTATAGATATCTAGAGAGAAACATCCGAATCCGAGATTAATCATCCAACCTACGTTGGACACATCTGCCAACGGACAGAACAGATTTGATATCCAATTTCAACTTAATTGATGTGTCTAATTATCATCTCAATTCTATAAGGAGTTATAGACTTTATTTCTAAAGTCAAATTCTGTAAAAAAAAATATTTAAAAAATATTTAATTTTTCATCACCAATTTCTAAAATAGGGAATTATTATATTTATAAACTAAATTGTATACAAGCTCTTATAATCAAATCTTAACTGCTGATTTCCGTTAATCTAACGGTTGTAATTTAATAGAAATTAATAATTAATTAATAAGTATGACCCAATAAATTATAATCATTAGATTAACGAAAATCAACAGTTAAGATTTGATTGTAAGAGTTTGTAAACAATTTAGTTTTTAAATATAACTCTCCTATTTAAAATATATCAAATATCATAGTGTTAATTAATTTCAATCAAATTCAGAGTCAACTAGGCTAATTAAAAAAGTTAATAATTCATATCAAGAAAATAAATAATCAGACTGTATGTATACAAAAAAAAGAAAATCACAATGTTAATTTGTTGGTGAAAGACTGAAAGGGGGAGCTAAAATTAACTCCATTTTTTTTTTAAATTTTTCCACCGATTATTAATTTGGTTTGAATTCGATCATATCTATACAGGTTATGATTCTTCCAAAACCATCGGTAAATGAAGTAATATATATATATATATATATATATATATATATATATATATATGGGAGGGTTCGATTGAATTTAGAATAAGACTTTTAAATCTTACTTTCCATCTTAGTCATTGATGGACGGAAATCAATGGTTGTCATTTATATTGTAATTAATAATTAATTAATTAATATAACTTCCTAAATTATAACCATTGGATGGACGGAAATCAACGGCTAGGATGAAAAGTATGATTTGTAAATCTTACTCTGGAGTCAAATGATCTCTCCTATATATATAGGGGTAGGATTCTTTGACACCGGTGTCAAATTTCAAATTTGACACCTCATCTGACAATCGTTAGATCAAAAAAGATCAACGACTCTGATTTTCAGGCATGTGACACCATTGATCTTTTTTGATCTAACGGTTGTCAGATGAAGTGTCGGATTTGAAATTTAATACTGGTGTCAAAGGATCTTACCTTATATATATATATATATATATATATATATATATATATATATATATATATAAATAAGGAAAAAAACCCACATAAAAATGGTTCGTGGAGTATAGAAGAAAGCAAGTATATTATGGTAACTAAATAATTATAGTGTGAGGGACAAAGGTCCCTCCCTACTTCATAGCAGGGCAACTAAATATAACCTCATGATTTGACCAATGTGTTTGAAATATTAAAAATAACTAAGCTTAAGTTATTGGATGAGACTATATTAATGATTATATATATATTTAACATGCCCCTAAGAAAACTTATTGGGCTTGAAAGGTGAATGGTGTATCAGGCTTAACCTACTTATACTAAGAAATTCCACAAAAAAATGGGGAGCAGCAATGATCGAACCCGGAGCACCAAAGTTCTGATATCATATAAAGAACCAACTCAACCTAAAAGGCTAAAACCTTCAGATATTGGGTGAGTGTCTTTTTAATGATTTATATTATTCTCTAACATATCTCTCACATAAGAGCCGCTTGAGCTTGAAACAGGAATATTGTACGGACCCAATTTTTAGTTTACCTTATGCTTATTAATTCTATTAAAAAGTGGGAGGTAATGAGTATTAAACTCATAACTTTATAGTTACTGAAGTTCTGATACCATTCAAAGAACTAATTGAACTCAAAATCTAAGTTAAGTACTTTTTTTAAATATTTTATATATCTCAAATATAACTGTTATCTGAGCGCTCTCGATCCATATCATGTTATCTTATACGATAAATAGTATCATTTCTTTTACAAAATTCGTTAAAATTATGACGACTTTCCTTGCAGTTGAATTTCCATAAAAATAAGGAATTACAAGTAATTTTTTCTTAAAGCTGGAAATGTAACATTTACGTATACGGGTTGCGGTCCATTTGAAAAATTAAGAGGGCAATCATAATCAAAGTTAGCTAGCGCTGAATTCAACTTGAATTAGTAGAAAGAGTAGCGAGGCATATTCCACATCGCAGGAGAGAACTACTGTTTTACTATATTTTTTTTTTTATAAACACTGGTTTACTGTACTTTATATATATGGGTTTATTATCTATCATTTAACATTACCATAAAAAATTTCCTACACACATAACATTTTGTGAAGCCCGCAGCAAAAAAAATTCTGACACGCAAAACGAATTTCTACAACATAACTCTTATAAAATCATATATATATATATATATATATATATATATATATATATATATATATCATATTCTCGTGCTACATGAGAGGAAAACTTTTTCCCACACAAATTCATTTTCCGTACCAATTAATTTTTCTTTTCTTTTTTAATATAAAATGTGGGACCTACATTTAACTTATCTCTACTTTTTTCTCTCATGTTTTCCTACAACATAAGAAAACATGAGCCATATATATATGAGGTAGGATCCTTTGACACTAGTGTCAAATTTCAAATTTGACACCTCATCTGAGAGCCGATAGATCAAAAAATATCAACGGCTCTGATTTGTAAGCATGTGACACCGTTGATTTTTTTGATCTAACGTCTCTCAAATGAGGTGTCAAATTTAAAATTTTTCACCTCATCTAAGAGCCATTAGATCAATGGTATCACATGCTTACAAATCAGAGCCGTTGATATTTTTTTATCTAATGGTTCTCATATGAGGTGTCAAAATTCAAATTTGACACCGGTGTCAAAGGATCCTACCCCACATATATATACGGCTCTGATTTGTAAGCATGTGACACCATTGATCTTTTTTGATCTAACGGCTCTCACATGAGGTGTCAAAATTCAAATTTAACACCGGTGTCATCTTTTTATATATATATATATATATATATATATATATATATATATATATATATATATATATATATATATATATATATATATATATATATATATATGGGGTTTAATTTTCTTATGTTAAATGAGAATTCAATTCTCATGTTGCAGAGATAAAAAGCATGTGGGACCCATGTGTTAGAAAAATTATTTGAATGACCCATTTCAGCATGGAAATAGAAGGGTGTGTAGAAAAATTTGAATTCTCATGTTAAATGAGAATTATAAAACCCTATATATATATATATATATATATATATATATATATATATATATATGAACTGTTTTATTGTACTCTGAGTGCACATTTAGATTTATTTTTGAAACAGAAAACAAAAAAGAAATTTCTTTTTAAATTTTCCAAAAAATGATTTTTTTTTTTTAAATATAACTTGCACTTAGCTTTTTTTTTTAAAAGATAAATATTTTTGTTTATTAAAGAGCTTTTTTATTTTAAAATAAACTAATCTATGCCCTACTAACCTAATCCAAAGATGCCTGTCACTTAAGTGACTGCGGATTTGGAACATAGCCAAAGGGATTCCTCTTGACATTGGAAAAATATTAAACTGGGAGCTAGGTAGTGAAAATGAAGGGTTCAAGAATCTTACTTTTCATGCAAGTTTTGTTCCAAAAAAACAAAAAACACAGATAGTTAACAGGAGTGTCAATTGGCAAGGAAAGCTAGCCAGATGCAATGCAGGCATTGAACAGTAAGTAGTCTAAAATTTATTCTACGTGGCCAGTACTTTTGAGCCATCAACTTTTGGTAGCTGTAAGGGATAACTGAGGGTCCCACTTAGTAATTGGTTAATGAAATTTCTATATATGGCTTAGTGTATGTAGATGCACCTAGGTCTATTATGACTATGATATGTGTGGCTTTCTATGGTGTTAAATTCATGATTTTTTCTTTTTGTTGAATGATCGTGCAAGACTGCAATTTGGCTTAGTGTTCAAGGAAATCAGTCGGTGACTAGAGATGTACGGCTTAACGGTGCCTATGTTTATAGGGATAGAATATTGTGACAACCAAATAATGTTATTATCAATATTACAACCACATCTTAACCGTTGATTTCCATCAATTAACGGTTATCATTTATTGCGAATTAATAAATAATTAATGAGTTTGATTTGAAAAATGATAACCGTTGATTGGCGGAAATCAACGGTTTAGATGTGGTCGTAACATTAGTAGTAACATTATTTGGTTGTTACAATATCTTATCCCATAAACTTATAAGTCGATCTATATCATATTAATTTTTAAATAAAATAAATAAAATTATTATTTTATATAATTTTGAATAATGAAGTAATATTATTTTATTTATCGAATGCCTAATTGGCTTAAACAAACTAACAAATCTATGGCAAGACTTTTATTTTTTAAATATATGTCAAGTCAGACCTATAATTTGTGCCTACACAAGGATAACATACCAAGTCATGTTTAAATTATTTTACACTGGCATAACTTATTTAAACCAAAGCTCAGCTCAACCCAACCGATTTACACCCCTACTGATGACTAGAGACCGAGAGTTTTATGGCAATACAAGTTTTCCTAGGTAATTTATGTTTATTTTTTCTGATAATTTTTTGATAAATAAGGTTTATTATATGGGACAAGCTAGAGGTGGCAATATGGGTTGAACCCGACGGGTTAACCCGCCAAACTACCAAAACGGAGCGGGTTTGGTTACATATTTCAACCCACCACCAACCCGCCTCAACCCGCTCCGTTGGGTTGTGAGTCAAAACGGGTTGGCGGCGGGTTGGCCCGCCTGGTCAAATATTTTTTATTTTTATTTTTACTATTAGGTAGTATTTTATTTATTTTTAAACTTTTGTGATATTCAATTTTTTGTTATCTTAGTACTCTATAGAAAAACTATAGAAGAAAAACTTTTTTTATGACAAAGGTAATTTATGTATAGTGATAAAAATAAGTTTGTAAAGAATATCTGACTAAATATTAGCATACATTTAGACTTAAGATTGAAATAAAAATAAGAGGAATGTGATATGAAAATAAGTAATATTATAATAATAAAATATAATTTATTTTTTATTTTTTATTTTTAAACGGGTTGACCCGCCATAAAATGAGGCGGGGAGGGTCAACCCACTTTTGGCGGGGTGGCGGCGGATCGGAGCGGGCGGACCCATTTTGCCACCCCTAGGACAAGTTATTCTACTTATTTTTGTTGCTATCTGCCACTCTCTTATACCATTATATTAGAACCTTAGCAGGATAGAGAAATGATAATTTCAACTATCTTTGTCATTTCTCTTTCCTACTGAAATTCTGATACAATGATGTTGAAAAGTGGTACATAAAGATAGGCAGGAAAAAAAAATATGTAAAATAATGTATCCCTTATTAGAAACCTTTAAATCAAATGTTAATATTAGTCATGCTGAGTGAGTTATCATAGAAATGCACCATAGGAGTCACGTGTAAATAAGGGGCTAAAATTTAAAAATAAAAAAGTAATAAGTATTTAAACAAATGAAATGACTTTTTGGTAATCTTTTGTTGTTATTTTCATTCTCTGTCTTTAGTATTTCTAGTTCTTTTCGTTTTTTTTTGGGAAATAGTATTTCTAGTTCTTGTTTTTGTGATAACTTGGATTGAATTCTATCTTGTATAAAGTGATTTTATAAATAAAAAAATAGGTGATAAAATGGTGCAGTAATATGATGTTGATTGTAGTTTTTTTAATAGGGTATGCCGGGACAAACAAATTTCTTAAAAAAAAAAATAATTTTTCATCATAAATATTAAAATTCCTTACTTAAAGGAATAAGGAATTAAGATAAACCTATCAGTTCTTTTGAGAGATACTAGTTTAAGTCATAAAATTCCATCTAATCATTTAATGATAGAGATAATATAATCAGTTTTTTAAAACCAAAAGATGGCGTCAATACATTCAAAACTACACTCGTAATCCAAGTCAATTCGCAGGGTTTTTTTAAAACCACCAGTAAGATACACACGAAATATGTGCAAGATCATAATTAAAACCATCATATTTGCTGACCATCGATGAACTGATCGGATTAACCAACCAAAGTTAGCCTCAGTCATTATATATTGCACAGAAGCAAAAGCCTCAGTAATGGTCGGACGATAATAAAAAGTCATAGTAAACCCCATCGCTACTTGGACTAAAAAACAAGTAAGTGTAATTCCCTCTAAACAATAAAGCAGTGTTGTCAGACCCGGCCGGGTTGACCCGGGACCCGGTGACCCGGTGGGGTAACCGGTTTGGGTTGCACTTTGGACCGGCCATGCAATCAGCCCAGTGCGACCCGGATGACCCGGCCGGGTTTTGACGGAACCCGTTGACCCTCCGGGTCTTGTAAACCGGTGCGGGTCAAATACTTTTATTAAAAAAAAAAAATTTAACTCCCTAAAAAGAACACAGGTCCATCTCACCAGCGAAATCCCTAACCCTCAAGAGGAAACCCTCTATTTCCACAGGTCCGTAAAAATAAAATTCATCGCTGGTCATTTTCACAGGTCTGTCTACATTCATCGTTGCTATTTTTTTATTTTTTGGTTCCAAGTATATTTTTCCTTGATTAGTAACATCTGTGTGATCGTTGTGTGCCTTTTGATTTTACAGTCACGGCTCAAAGAAAGGTGTAGGCTGCATGCAGTGTAGGAATATTTCTTGCTTATATCGATAACTACACAAGGTTGGGCGACTTCGGACTCAGCATCAGCAAAGCAAGCCTATCAGTTCCTCAGGAAGGTTTGTGAGATTAGCATTTGAGAAATAAACAAATATAGCCTGCTGAAATAAAATACATATTATAGAACTCAACACTGCCTTGTTCAGCCTGAAGGATTAAAAATCATTGGCTTTTATAGATATCCGGGTCAACCGATCCGACCAGTAACCCACCGGTCCGACCAGTAACCCAGTAACCCGATACCTCGACCGGGTCGATGCCCGGGTCGGGTCTAACAACACTGCAATAAAGTATGTTGACACGAGGAGGAACATATTTACTAGCTATATTGTCGGCAATTGACTGAATCTCGAGACATTCTTCGAACCAGTCATAGACTTTATTGAGATAGGTAAACCAACCAACCCCCCAGAGAACCGTATATGAGAATTTCATCTCGTACGACTCAAACAAAAATACCCAAATATTGGTTATAACGTAAATGGATATGTGTAATAGAAAGTTTGAAACTTTTGAAGTGAATCCTATAATTCCAACCATTTTTGTGGATATAATGCCAAAATATCAAGTCGGCTCACGCATCTTTCTCTTGATCCTTATTGGCCTCCTGAATATTCTATTATTTTTTTATTTCATTTTTTTTATTTCTGTTATTTTGTATTTTCGTGTGTAATATGATTTTATTGTTGTCTTCTTCATTCTTCTTATTGATAGAAATTCTCTGGTTAACACCCTACAAATCAATTAAAAAAAACCTCAGATTCATTCCAGAACCATGATGATTCAAAACAAAAAAAAAAAACCTTTCATAAAAGTCCAAAAATTCCCCGAATAAGGACCACTAGATCATCACTTATTCAACGAATAGATAGAATGAAAAATCCAAAGAAACATCTGTCCTTTGATCAAAATAAAGATAAGCGGTAGCATCTTGAAAAAATCAAAATCTTTCGATGTATTCTTCGTATTCTTCTAACTCTTTGAAACATTTTTTAAGTTCGGTTGCGAGGTCTAAATATGAAATGAGGTATGAATGATAGTTCTAATATTTTAAAAGAAATTTTATATATTCCATGCTCCAGATACTAGAATAAATATCTGACTGGAGAAAAGCGTCTCTATATCAAGACGACATATCCATTTTATGTCATGTACTATGAACGGGATCAATTATAACAAGTCATACACTCATATTACGGAAATACATAAACAAAGAAATTCCACGATCGAACTACCAAATGAAAATAGAATGGAGCTAAAAGTAAAAAAAAACTAATGTCTTATTTTTGTATTGAAAAGCTAGTTAGTCGGTTCTTGTGAATCTAATTCATAGAAATTCCGTGCAATAAAATAGACAAATTATAAATCTCCAAAATAATAGATAGAAAGATCTCAAATAGCGCCATTGCAACACCCATCAAAGGAGAAGTCCCACATCCCAGAGCGACTTTACCATATTCTGAATTCAAAGGTTTTAATAAATCTCCTACAACATTTCATCTTGGACCAGATCCGGAACTATCCTCAGCGGCTTGTGTAGCCATAAATCCTATTTTTTACTCATTGAGATATGCTAACTTTGTATGCCATTCTGCTGTAAATAAAGGATCATATTCTATATATCCATTGTGGCCTTTAAATAATTATATAATAATGGAAACAACAACTCTAGTTGCCATCTCTATATTTGGTTTACTGGTAAGTTTTACTGGGTATTCCTTATATACTGCTTTAGGGCAACCCTCCCAACAACTAAGAGATCCATTCGAAGAACATGGGGACTAGTTGAAGTAATTAGCCTCCTAATATTGGGAGGCTCGTTACTTTAATTAAGATAATAAAAAATCTTTTCATCTTTTTAGTTGGACCTTTAGGGGGTTCTCTAAAAAAGGTAGCAAAAAAAATGATTCCTAAAGTAGAGACTAATAGGAATGTATAAACCAATGCTTCCGTAGATTTGATTGTGTTTTACAATTTAAGCTTTCATGCCTATTTATTTAGGACCATATACCGGATAAAGAAAAAGAGCAAGAGTAAAAAAAGTGATGATTCAAATCAAGATTTATCCGGTTCCCTACGCCAAATTCAAATAACAATAAAAAAGTCAAAAGGCACAAAAGAATATTCTATCAGACTGCTCGTCTTCTTGTCATTGGGTCTCTAAGTTTTTGGAATGCTCCAAATTCTACTTGAGCATCCAAATCGGGGTCGATACTACCAAAAACATCTCTGAACAAGGTTCTGGCACCATGCCAAATGTGCCCAAAAAAGAAGAGTAAAGCAAACAAAGCATGTCTAAAAGTAAACCAACCTCTTGGACTGCTACGAAATTTACCATCCGATTTCAAAGTAGCACGATCTAATTCAAAAATTTCTCCTAATTGAGCGCGTCTAGCATATTTTTTCACAATAGTGGGATCACTATAACTGACTCCATCATTGAGTTCGCCACTATAAAACTCAATTGTTACACCTACTTGTTCAACACTATACTTAGATTCTACCCTTCGAAAAGGAACATCGGCTCCTACCAAAACAACTGGAAATGTTTCAAAAAAGGTAGGCATACGACGTACAAAAAGTTCACGCCCCTCTTTATCTCGAAAAATAGGATGTCCTAACCAATCCACGGCTATTCCATCTCCATTGTCCATTGAGCCCGCTCTAAACAATCCCCCCTTTGCCGGATTATTGCCGATGTAATCATAAAAAGTTGATTTTTTCAGGAATTTTAGACCAAGCTTCTGATAAACTTTGATTTTTGGTAGCCCAGCACCAACTCTTCGATATATTTCTTGCTAGAAATATCCCTGATCCCATTGATAACGAGTGGGACCAAATAATTCAATTGGGGTAGTTGTTGAACCATACCACATTGTTCCAGCAACAACAAAAGCTGCAAGAAAGACAACAACAATACTGCTGGAAAGGACGATTTCAATATTTCCCATACGCAATCCTTTGTACAGACGTTGGGGCGAGCGCACACTAAGATGGAAAAGGCCCGCTAATATACCTAATGTCCCTGTTGCAATATGATGCGAGGCTATTCCCCCCTGAAGAAAGGAATCAAAACCCTCCACACCCCATGCGGGATTTAAGGATTGTACCCTTCCGGTTAGTCCATAAGGGTCGGACACCCATATTCCAGGACCAAACAATCTTGTTACATGAAAATGCGCCGAAACCAAAACAAGCCACCCCCGCAAGAAATAAATGAATTCGAAAGATTTTGGGTAAATCCAAAGAAGGTTTTCCGGTACGTTCATCACAAAATATTTCTAGATCCCAATAGACCCAATGCCATATAGCTGCCAAAAAGCACAAACCTGAAAACACAAAATATGCTCCGGCCACACCCTCGTAACTCCAAATAAGGGATTGGTTATAGCCCCCCCTGTGATATTCCAACCGCCCCATGAATTAGTTATTCCTAAACGAGTCATAAAGGGTATAACGAACATACCCCATCTCCACATTGGGTCAAGAACAATGTCAGAAGGATCAAAAACTGCTAATTCATATAGAGCCATCGAATCCGCCCAACCAGCAACCAGAGTTGTATGCATTATATGAATAGAAAGTAAATGGCCGAGATAGTTCTTTTTATATTTAAATTTAATTAAATAAAAACAATATTTTATGGTTGAGGTTTATTAAAACCAAAAGAGAGATTTTCCTTTATAATACTAGTATAGAATCTTTTTTTTTTTTGTTGATAAACTACTAGTATAGAACTTTAATAATGTACTTGGGTTTGGATAGTATTTTAGTTTAATATACTAATTATTTTTATCGCAATTCCAAAGACAAATCACTAATATATTGAATAAATCTAAACACAAATTATCACAAGTAAGCATATCAAAGTGGGGGAAAGTGTAAAAATGCATGTGCACATGAAAAGTGACACAACTGCAGTCTATACTCTACAATCACCGTTGTGGGCCTTACAAATATCCTTGGAATATCTTCCAATGGGTACCCGCTCATGATAGGAAAATGATAGGTTGGATTTTGAGGTTAATCAATCCTTTTTCACACTTTACATTTAAATAACTATCATACTTAATTTATTCACTAATAAAGTAAATTATATAAACTATTTTTATGAATTTAACTTTTATCTTAAATATGCTCTTTTATTTATATGAAATAATAAATGGGAAGAGATCATTTGACTCCAGGGTAAGATTTATAAGTCTTATTCCTCGTCCTAATCGTTGATTTCCTTACATCCAACGGTTATAGTTTATGAAGTTATATTAATTAATTAATTATTAATTACACTATAAATGACAACCGTTGATTTCCGTCCATCAACGGCCGAGATGAAGAGTAAGACTTAAAAGTCAAAAGAACCCTCCCCATAATAAATTATACACTCCTTTTCTTCGAGGGATGCTTTGGGTCTCACCTCATTAGTTAAAGGATTCCGCTAAGTCCAAAGTGACCTAAGTACCAAACGAAAAGAGATAGAGATGTAGCTAAAGATAAAGACTTTGGGCTTCGATAAATGACTTATTGGGCTTCTGCCCAGATTACCGTTGTCCAATGAACCCTACAAGTTATTTTGAGTATGAGTTTAGATGAGATTAACGAAAATTTGGAGTCAATTGAGAAACCCTGACCCTTCATAGGTCCAGGTCTACGACCCATCCTTTGGTTTCGGCTTCGGAAATAAGCACTGAATTATGTATAAACAAATTTGTCTGTCCTTTCCTGTGAAAATGTAAAGTAAAATCCAGATAATCATTGTCTCATTTTACATGAGATAACTATCTTATGTTGTCTCACATCAAAAATTATGCTATCATTTTTTTTAATAAATGGTGGACCTCACCACATCATGTATCTATGGTAGAAGACATGAGAAAATAGAATCCCTTTATATAAATAATAAATCACAATATCACATTTCATATTTCATATTTTTTTATGGCCAAAATATCACATTTTTTAGATTCGCAGTTAGTCATGATGGTCTAGTTTGCCACGTGTTATATGGATAAAAATCCGCTATCAGAAATATCACATCATTCCTTTATATATTGCTGTGATTAATTGCAAGTAATAGGACTCTATCTATTGTATTGTGGAAACTAGGTTTAGATTGGTGCATGTACTTTGTCGCTTTTGTATTTCGGGTTTAATTGGTATGATTTGTGTAACTGCTACAATTTGTAACTCATTTTTCTTATTAGTGCAATTGACCAGTGGAATGTGTAACCATTTACTCATCATTAGTTTCTGAAACAAGTAAAGATCTTGGTATATCTCTTTTATTTTTGTCCTACCTTTCGAATGTTGTGTTCTTGCACTAAAAGGCTTACACAATTTAATAATATTTTTTGAATGCATGATTTTGCATTCACCTAATGATGATAAGTTACTATGTTAAATGAAATTTATTTGTAAAGATTTTAAGCTAACATATTGAAATTATTGTCGGATTATATGGATAATGAACATTCCTTTTGGTATGATATATTTGACAGTAATTGTGTAATTGAGAAAATAGTTTAAATATATATTTTGAAATTTTTTAAATATCTTGATTGTATTGTTTTTGGTATTATTAATTCATCTATTTTTTATCAAGTTAATTAATTTAAGGCTCTTATGCACGAATGTGATAGTGCAAGGTTCTAGGTAAAAAAGTATCTGATAAAATTAACATGAAAAAACCAGCACAATTATGCTATTCTAGATGCTTCACAATATTTTTAAAAATTATGAAAATATTATAAATATTTAAGTGGATGACTATTCGGATTTTGATGACTTTTAATGTACTTTGTATCCATTACACTTACGGTATATTTAAGTGTACTTAATATTTTATTATGTTAGAGTCCTATATAAGGACATCACTCCTATAGAAATTGGGATGATGAATGAATTTAGAAGTTAGTAATATTTTCATATTTTTCCAAGAGTTCATATTTTTATCTACATATTTTCTCTCTTCACTTTTCTTTCTCTATTTATCTCCCATAATTTTATAATACAAAATAAATTCTAAATTCTGTAAAATTATTTCTCTTACTTTGCAATGAGTTTAATCAAATCCGCAGTCACAGTAAAATAATAACATTATTTAATCATATATTGTATGTAATTAAAGAGATTCGACTTTTTAAATAATCATTATCCCAGTTAAAACTTTTTCAACAATTTATGATAATGTTTAGCTTTTAAAGTGTTAAGAATTGAATCCCAATGGACAGAATAATAATAGCAAATAAAGAAAATTGAAAGCAATAAATGAAACACAAAAATTAAAAAAGAAAAACCCACAAACAATTTAAGGAAAAAAAAATCACGGGGCAAGAGTAAAAAAACCTCTCTTTAATTAATTAAAATGAAAGAATAATTTTATTCCTGATCACTTGAATTAAGAGAGTTCCTCACAAAACTCATTTAATGAGATATATAAAAAGAAGAAGAAATTTGGTGTAATTAACAATGATGGAGGCCTTTGCTTTTTGGAAAACCCACTGACATGAGATATGTCTAGGGCAGGCAAAATGGGCTGAGCCCGTCGGGCTGGCCCGCCCCGCCCACCAAACAGGGCGGGTTGGGTTGAGTTTTTCAACCCACCAGCCCGCCAAACCCGCCCCGCCAAACCCGCCAGTCCGCCGGGCTCGGCCCGCCACGGGATGGGCTAGCCCGCCAAGCCCGTGTTTTTTTTTTAGGTTACCCAATTGTTATGTAACTTTGTGTCCTAGATTTCTCTGCATATAAGTGGCTTTTTCGAATTGTTGTGGACTGCTCATACAACACTTTGTTACTTGTTTTGTTATTCTGTTTTACCTTGATATGATTTTATTTTTTATTATTATTTCTGGATTGAAAGATGCATATTTATATGTAGATTATTAAATATTAATCTTCTTGGTTTCATAAGCACATTAAGATTTTATATGCTTTTACGCAAAAAAAATTATGTGTTTTTATGCAGAATTTAATTTTTTGTATTTGATTTTTATATTTTTATAAATTTTTTTATTTTAGGCGGGCTGGCCCGTAGCCCGCCAACCCACTCATAAAACGGGCCGGGTTGCTTAATTCAACCCATTTAGTCAAAACGGGTCGGGGCGGGCCAGTGGCGGGCCGGGTCGGGTCGGGACGGGCTGGACCGTATTGCCAGCCCTAGATATGTCCATATAACTTATGTTGGACCGACACGAGACACGGGATATGACACGACATTCCGACACGTTAATTCTAAAAAATGTTAAATTTCGACACGTTAAGACACGTTTTGATATTATATAATATTTATAATTTATGTAATATATATTATATTTAATATTCAATAATTTAACAAAAAAAATAAAGTTAAACTTATAATACCCATCAATTTCGCAAAGAAACATAAGATATCCTAAATGCTTATATTAAACTCAATAAAATAGTAATCGTAATCTAAAGAATCTAATAGTTGTTACTCAAAATGCAACGCAACATAACCTTTGAATCTTTTTTTAGGCTTTGTAATGAGTATTAGAGTGTCAGGAAGTGTTGGAGTGTCAGTGAATGTCGGACACGACATATCAAAGATTTTAAAGTATCGGTGCTTCATAACATATAGCAGTAAGAAAATAAGGATTTCACTTTCACTAAAATAAAGCCATTATTATAAACATCTTTTCTGATCGATCGTCACTTATCAAGCAAAATTTGGAGTGCAACGACTACAAATGAAGTCAAGCATTACAATCATAATCCCACGTATATTACACGTTAGCCGTGAAGGGAGGAGCAAGTCACATTGATTCTTGGAGTCATATCATTGGTGATAGTTTGTTTGTTTTTTGTTTTGTTTTGTGATTTTATTTTATTTTTTTAAGGCCGGGATAGTTATTTTAAAAGAAGCATGATGCCCCAGTGTCCATGTGAAATGTTCACGTGGTATCTATTTGATCGCAAATAGCATGAAGCATACGAAAGATGACCCAAGTGGGGTTTACTTTAGACAAAGACGGTCCCTAGCTGGTGCACATGTCTCACTGATATTGAAGGAGATTGTGTTTCGCTGAGTAGACCTTCTTGTCTCACTTTCAATTAAATTTCTCCTTTCATCCCATCATGTAGCTCATCCTTTGACCGTAATAATATGAAAAAATATATATCATTTTAAAGAACACAAAATTATATTATTTTAAATGAGTGAAAGAGATAAATTATGAGAAAGAAAATATGTAAAAAAGGTTAAAGTGTGAGTTTCACATCTTTGTAAGAGTGAAAAGATATAACGTGTGTCATTTAAAATGACACATTTTTTTCCCTAATAATATACAAGTATACTATTCAACAATCACATCGAACCCCAAATTTGGGATATTTATCACAGATCGAAACCCAAAACCATATATATATATATATATATATATATATATATATGAGTCAGATGCTTTTACATCGGTGTCAAATTTTAAATTTGACACCTTATCTGAGAGCCGTTAGATCAAAAAAGAACAACGACTCTGATTTGCAAACATATGACACCGTTGATTTTTTTTGATTTGACGGCTCTCACGTGTCAAAGGTAGGGATGTGCATGGGTCGAACCGAACCGGTTTTTTTTGAAAAACCGAATCAAATTGGTTTAAATGGTTCGGTTCGAAAGTGGTTCGGTTCGGTCAAAAACTGGTTCCGTTCGGAAGTGGTTCGGAAGCAGTTCGGAAGTGGTTCGAAACCGGTTTGGAAGTGGTTGGAAACCGGTTCGGATCGACCCTCTTTTGAAAAGAAAAAAATCAAAAATTTAAAAAATAAAGATATAAAAATTAATTTGGTTTGGTTTGAAAATGGTTCGGTTCGGTTCGGAAACAGTTCGGTTCTTAAACCGGTTCTAAAAAGCAGTTCGGTTCTTAAACCGGTTCTAAAAACCGGTTCGGTTCATGAACCGGTTCTTTAAAAACCGGTTCGGTTCATGAACTAGTTTTTTAAAACCGATTATTTTATGGAGCGGTTCGGTTCGGTTCATGGTTCGACCCATTTTTTTGGTTATTTTGCACATCCCTAGTCAAAGGATCCTATCTCTCTCTCTATATAGGGGCATGTTATATTTACAAACTCTTTTATTTACAAACTCTTACAAACTACACTATATAGGACCGGTCCTATATTAATCACATGTTACGAACCTTGAGATCACCACCCCAAAAGCTAGCTCAAAGGGTGGGAGTGTTCAAGGCTTTATAAACCCCACATTAGTTGTATAGGCAACCAATGTGGGACTTGTAACATTGCCACCCCCATTAAGGGCCGACGTCCACGGCGGCTTTCACTCTATCGACACTGACCCGACGGTAGCCCTTTCCCCCTTTGGGGCGGCTTCACTCACCTATCAGTATTCAGTGCCAAAGACACCTTAATCCAGCCTATAGGTAGCCTTTTCCGTAGCCTCAACTCTCAATGAAAGCACCAATTGTTACGAACCTTTAGATCACCACCCCAAAAGCTAGCTCAAGGGGTGAGAGTGCTCAAGGCTTTATAAACCCCACATTAGTTGTATAGGCAACCAATGTGGGACTTGTAACATCACACAGTGTACGACCGGTGCTACATTAGTGTAATTGCAATAAAAGTTTGTAAACGGTCATATATATATATATATATATATATATATATATATATATATATATATATATATTGACGTACAGAACCTGAAACCCCATATATAGCAGCAAAGTCATTTCTTTGATTATTATATTCAGAATAATTTAGTGCACAATTTATATCATATGAGCCTCGCTTCGAGAATAGCGCCTAATATCATATATCAATGATTAATATAATAATCTTTAGCCAAAAGGCATATGATTCACTGTATGAATCATATGCCAAAAGAAAATTTGGGGTGTGACAAGTTTGTTGCTATTTGCTAGTAATGAAGCAATAAATCCAAAGAGAAAAAACTATAGGTTTTATGTTTATTATGTTGTAGTAAAAGTGATTGTGTAATATTATAGAGATTCATTTTGCGTGTTTTTCTTTTTTTTTGTTTTAAAATGTGTGAGCCTCACAAAATGTTGTGTGTGTAGAAAATTTTATTATGTTAGGTTAAAGGATAAAATAAAAATCCAAAACTATATGCTAGGTGATCAGCGGCAACAATGCACAAAGATCGAGTAGTAAAATGATTACGTAGATTACAATCAAAACTAAGCCTGTATTCTAAATGCAGACAAAAGCGTTGGCTTTTTTGACATGGATGGTTGGTAAGGAAGAAAAAGAAAGAAAGAGTGGAAAGGCCCAACAAAGAGCACAAAACGAATTTTCCACTGGCCGACTGGCCTTAAACCCCGGAACACATCAGAAACCTTATCTCAAACACCATTCCACTCCCTTCCTTCCACATCATTGCCAACTTTTCTCTCTCTTCTCTTTTTTTTTTTTCGGCTGTTTATCGATTAATAATCTGGGTTGGGTAGGATTATATATGTGATAAAATTTTCTCCTTCAAATTTTTAATACTGTTATTTACTTTAAACTCGAATTTAATATCCCTAATTAAATTAGAACAATATTATACCAGTTGATCCATGTAAGTGATGATCCATCGTTACCAACTTCAATGCTCCATATCATGATCATCATAATTCTCCTTTTAGAATCAAATACCTAATCATGCCATATTATTTGTTGGTCCACCACACCTACCCTACCTGGCAGCGCTCTAATTGACATTTGGAGCCAAGCTATATATATATATATATATATATATATATATATAGGCAAGGTTCTTTGACACTAATGTCAAATTTCAAATTTGATACCTCATCTGAGAACCGTTAGATCAAAAAAAGTCAACGTCTTTGATTTGTAAGCATGCAACACCATTATCTAACAGCTCTCGGATGAGATGTCAAACTTCAAATTTGACACCGGTATCAAAGGATCCTACCTCATAGGATCCTACCTCATATATATATATATATATATATATATATATATATATATATATATATATATATATATATATATATAAGGGTTTTATAAGAGTTATGTTGTAGGAAAAGTGATTATGTTATGTTCTAGAGATTCATTTTGCGTGTCGGAGTTTTTTTTTTTGCTGCGGGCCCCACCAAATATTATGTGTGTAGGAAATTTTTTTCAGATCATATTAAATGATAGATGATAAACCCTATATATATATATATATATATATATATATATATATATATATATATATATATATTGGTACACAAGTTGATAAGATCAAAATTATTTGGAGAACCAAAAGCATCAATATAGTATCATGGATACGGACATCCTTCAATCTTAAGCTTTCTTTCTTTAATTTATTTCTCTCTTTGCTTTCTTTTCGGGTCTAATTTAGTACTCCATTTTGAGCACGAGACTGTTGTTAGTCTAATCTCAATATTATTCCCAATCATCCCCTGGTTTAACAATGCTATGAATCATTTGAAATTGTCTAGTGTCAAAGTCAATGATCTATCTGATTGTCCAAAAAGCTAGCCTGTTTAGCGAATGAACAAATATACATATTTCACGATTAAAAATCCTTTAATTTAACCACGTGCAATTGCTTATATTCTAATGTCTCGTAGAACTTTAGGGGAAATTGTTTTGATATTTCACATGAATTTCAAATTCTCATTCATGATACATTGAACTAAAAATTGATTTCGTCGGTGATTCATATCAATCATGTCCCACCAAGTATATATATATATATATATATATATATATATATATATATATATATATATATATATATATATATATATATATATATATATATACATATAGGCAGGATCCTTTGACACCGATGTCAAATTTGAAATTTGACACCTCATCTGATAGCCATTAGATCAAAAAAGATCAACGGTATCACTTGAGAGTCGTTGATTTTTTTTATCTAACAGCTCTCAAATGAGGTGTCAAACTTCAAATTTGACACTGGTATCAAAGGATCATGATATATATATATATATATATATATATATATATATATATATATATATATATATATATATAAATGAAAAAAATTTCTACAATTACTTTAAATAAGGTTATCTATAACTATCCTTTATAATTGTGTATTACCAATAGTACATAGTTATAACATTAAAGTTATTTTTCTCTCTTTTTCTCTCTCTACGTCAGCAGATAGGTTATGTAAACTGTAAAGTGACTGAAGAGAGAAAAAAAAACTTTAATGTTATAACTATGTACTGAGTACTAACGGTAGTACATATTTATAAAGGGTAGCTGTCGATAACCTTATCTAAAATTATTGTAGAAATATTTAACTTATATATATATATATATATATATATATATATATAGAAAAAGATTTGTTTACATTTTTTTTTTTATTAATTTTTGCAAATTACACTATGTACTCCCGAAAGTACATGGTGTAACTTAGTGTACTTCCGAGAGTGCATAGTGTAGTTTGTAAGAGTTTATAAACAAAAAATTTGTAAATATAACCCTCCCCTATATATATATGGTTTTAATATTTCTAAAGTGAATGTAGATAAGTTATCTACATTTGCTCCCAAAACGACGTCGTTTTAGGCTGGAAAATTAAAAAAATTATAATGAAAAAAGACTATTATAACCCTGAAATAAATTATAATTATAAAAATATCTTGATTTTCACCTCAAAATGACGTCGTTTTAGGTTCAATGTAGATAATTTATCTACATTGACTATCAAAAAAGTGAATTCTATTTATATATATATATATATATATATATATATATATCTATATATATATATATATATATAAAAAAAACAGACTGCCGGTGATTAGCTGGAGGCTATGTAGCACCGATACTGACACGGGACACGTGACACGACACGACACAACACTCCGACACGTTAATTCTAAAAAATATTAGATTTCGACACGTTAGGACACGTTTTGATATTAAATAATATTTTTAATTTATGTGGTATATATTATATTTAATATTCAATATTTTAATAAAAAAATGAATCTAAACTTATCATATTCATAAATTTTGCAAAAAAACATAAAATATCCCTAACATTTATATTAAACTCCTTAAAATAGTAATAGTAATCCAACGAATCTAATAGTTGGAACTAAAAACTTAACGCAATGTAACCTTTAAACTTTTTTTTGAATTTCTATAATGTGTGTTGGAGTGTCGGGAAGTGTCGGAGTGTCCGAGAGTGTCGGACACGACACGTCAGGGTGTTTGAAGTGTCGGTGCTTCATAGGCTGGAGGAAGGTGAGAATGACGTCAAGTCATCATGCCCCTTATGCCCTGGGCGACACACGTGCTATAATGGCCGGGATGGCGATCCCGTGAGAGGGAGCTAACTCTAAAAGCTCATTCTCAGTTTGGATTATAGGTACAACTCGCCTCCAAGCATCTAATTTTTGATTTTTTGGATCTATATAAATATAGTTTGTATATCTATTTGAATTGATTCATAATCAAATTCAATAATCTATTTTTTAAATGGATTATTAAATGAATATTCTTTTTGATACCAAATTCAAAATTAGTGTCATTACACCTCCTGGATTTTATTAACCAAAGAAATACGACTTTGTACTATGTCGTTAGCCCAGCACCAATAAAGAATCCTCAATGAATGCTGAGAATTCTTGTTATACGTCAGTTCCAAACATCAATTCTCTTTTCTTGGTTCATCCATATTAAATCAATCGAACACACTTCTAATACCCGTTCAACTTTTGGGTTCACCTATATATATGGTTTAGTTCAACTATACCATTTTATGTTACTTCACAATATTAAAAACTATTTTTTATAAAGTAGTATCGACAGTGGCGGAGCCACGTTAAGTGGAAGGGTGCTTTAGTCTTAGCTTATTTTCGAAAATTAGTCACGTTTTAAACGTAGCTAAATAACCTTCCATGTTTTAGTGTTTGACATTAGCTACATTTTGCTTAGCCCTAACTAGGTTGGAAGGATGGCTTTGCCATTAAGTATTGACGGTGAATCTATTTTGCTCATTTCTTTTTGCTAAACTATTTGTTGGTCCCGAATAAACTCGAGAGGGGTGAATTGAGTTTTATAAAAATAATATGCTAATTAAAAATTAACTCAAAGCAATAATTCAAGATAAGGATAAAAAGATATTGAATAATAGTTTTTACGTGGAAAGCCCAAAAGGAAAGAAAAATCACGGGCCCTAATATCGAATACTGAAATTCGACGGGCAACTCCACAATGAAACTTGTGTACAAGGAGTTCTCTAGTATCCTAGTTTCCTAGTCTACCCCTTACATAAATTCCCACCTGGTATCTTAGTTTTTAGTATGAGATCCTAACCCTTTAGGATGGAGACATGTTCAAGCTGACAGTAGATAATTTTACCTACTAGAGACCTATGATGGAGGACCACTTGTACTGCAAAGATTTATATGAGCCTATCCTGAATGCCAATAGACCCAAAGGGAAGAATGAGAAAGAATGAGAGATTTTAAACAAGAAGGCAGTGGCTACAATCCGAAAATAAATCGATAAAAGCCTCTTCGAGCTTGTTGTTGAGTTTACCAATGCTTATAAGTTATGGACGAAACTCGAGTTCATGATTCAGAAGAAAACTCCTAAGAACAAAAACACACCTAATTTGTCAACTTGTAAAGCTTGAATACAAGGATGGCATGAGTATCATAGAGCATTTGATCACATTCAAGGGTGTTATGAATCAGTTATCAAAAACTAAAATAATGATTAATTGATGATGAGCTTCAAGCTCTTTGCTCCTCAGCTCACTACTAGAGAGCTGGAATACCTTGGTGATGACTTTGAGAAATTCTGCCCCAGAAGGAAAGTTGGCTTTGGATGCTGTAACTAATAGCCTGCTAAACAGGGAGTCCAAGAGGAGGGAAAAAGGAATTTCTGTCACTTCTGAAGCGAATGTTGCTCAAAGCAAAGCAAAGGTCGACCAGTGTGGTAGGAGTAAGAGTCGTCATCGAGACAACCATGACAAGTATAGAGGACGATCGAGGCCTAAATATGAATTGACCTACTTCTACTATGGGAAGCCAAGCCACAAGAAGCCATATTCCTATACTCTAGAGAAAGACAAGCAAAGGGCAATGTCAAGACAGACCAAATTGTACCCAAGAAGAAGGAAGATAAAAACACCACTGCGGTGGTCACCAAAATTGATGCTAAGGTGTTTTTTCTTGGTGAGGATTTTCTGAATGTTGCATATGATAATTGTGCGTGGATAGTGGATTCTTGTGCATCTTTCAATGTCACCCTAAACAAAAGCTTTTTTTTTCTGATTACAAAAGTGGTAACTTTGGAGTTCAGAAGATAGGTAACCAAGTCACTAGGAAGATTGTTGAAGTTGGAGAAGTTACATTAACCATAGATGTTGGATACAGTCTCGTGTTGAAAGAAGTGAGACATGTGCCCGATATGAGAGTAAACCAAATCTCGGCGGAAAAGCTTGATGATGCAAGGTTAGTGAATTACTTCGGCGGTGAAAGATGGAAACTAGGCAAGGGTAACTTGGTGGTTGCCCGTGGAAAGAAAGAATGCTCCATGTATATGATGTAGGGGAAGATTAATGGAGGAAATGTCAATGCTATCATGGCGGGGTAAACAGTCTAAACTGGTTCAACTGCATAACTGATCCAATAATTAGCTCAAACTAATGCCCTACCGGATCACCAAAACCCTGGTCAATCCAGCCTATCCGATCCAGGTTTTTAAACACTGCTTGCGTGGACGAGTACAAGAATTACAAGATCCTCTATCTTATTCGTTAAGCAAAATAAGGATGATGTTTTCTTTTTGCAATGTTTTTTTAAAAAATTGTTTAGTCAAATCAGTTTATGGAAGCTTTTGATAGTTAGCCAATTGGAGCACACGTCGTCTTGGTCAACAACCAACCCTTCATGTTTTTTTATTAATTATTTGACCTTTATATTTTCCCTGTTAATTCCTTTTCTTTTTAAAATATTTAATGTTTAGTCACTAAAATAACTTCATGATAATGGAAGAGTTATCACCGTATGCCATAAACATATGGCAGTATACCAAGATCGCTAGCTTAATAGTTATCACCGTATTTATGTTCCACGACACAATCCATGTTCAATATAATAATTAAGGGTTTAATGTGTGTTCTTCTAAAATACACAAATTTGTGTCATTTTAATAATTATAACTATATACTATGGGTATTATATAGTTATAATATTAAAATTATGTTTTTTTCTCTTTTCAAAAACTATCTATTGATGTGAAAAATGAAAAAAAAAACATAACTTTAATATTACAATCATGTACTACCTATAGTACATAGTTATAACTGCTAAAAAGATACAGTATCCTTTAAATGGAGAAATTTTTTTACTAATAAATAATCTAAGCATATATTTGTAATATCTCAAAGTTATTAGGTATGTAAACTAATGGCAAAAAAACATTTTTTTCGATGATTAGAAAATCCTAATTTACAACCAAATATAAAAATTAGCATATCATTCCAATTTAATTAATGTTCTCCAATTCGAATCATGAATACATATTAAAAATTTGATTAGGAAAACTTTAGTGCCCTTATCCTGTTCGACTTGGTAAAAATTCTAGAAAATAAAAAGAAAATCCCAACTTTGAAGTTTTTTACTTTTGAATAAGAAAATGAAAACATATATGTATTTTTGTAACACCCCGTATGCATCCAATTTGTTAACATGTCATCTTATTAAGCTATGTTTAATTAAGAATGCGAAATAACTTTTTTACTTTTCAATTATGAAGTCATCATCATTACCAAGTTGAATTACTTTATTCATTTTTGAAACATTTCCTGTACGTAATTACAAAATAGACAGCTATCTACACTGAATAACATCATATATAAATAGGTGAGTATCTAAAATTACAGAACTACAACACGTAGTCCGGACATAATACTGATACATTATTACAACCCAAAACTAAGTCAAGGCATAGTCAATCAATGTGGCATGGACAATCCTCATGCTCATCAAATAAGGCAACAAAGCTCAACAGCAGTCTCAACTAAATTAACCATAAAATGAAGCTAAAAGCATAATAGCAGCTCAACATAGCAGCATCAAAATATAACAGCAATATCAGCATACACCAGTCAACTAAGCTCCGGCCTTCTGCCGCCTGAGTTATCAACCCCAGCATTACCTGAACCTGAAATGGTGCCCCAAATGTGGGGTGACATCTCTAAATAGAAATCTCAGTAAGACAAGAGATCCTCAAGGATCTTCCACCTCAAGATAACTTACATGTGCAATATAAGTTCAAAAGTAGATAACAATATAAGTTCCAAAATCAGTGCAATGCAGCAGATAATCATGTCATGTGTGTTATACCTATTCTACTGATCAGAGAAGTACAGGAATACGTCTGTTACCCACACAATACCAGCCCATGCGGAACCCGCCCACAGGACCACCCCATGGCTTCCTGTCTAGGCGAAACACCACGTACATATCATCAAACCATTGCACTTAACAACTCAATAGAATTTCGATAAAACAGTACATGAAAACACATCATGCATATAAACCATCCCCCCACGGGACATGGTGGAACCAACAATGCCTAAACCGAGAACACGAAAGCTTACCTTGCAAGCTAATTATCCAATGCCAAGAGTCCACACTAGCTCAAAGTCCACAAATAGCAAGATCACAACCTGTTTGGACCAATAATCGTATCAATATTCAAGCATAACAAGCATATGATGTAAAGACAACGCCTTTCCTTTACGTTTCTTGTCTTTAGGCTTCTCACAAAGCCATAAGCCCTTAATCACTTAGATTCTGACTTAGTTCATTATTACAGAAGTTCAACTTCATCAACTCAGTTATGTATGAACAGTACCGTTACTGTTCTCGAAAACACAAAATATCCGGATATCAATACCCGGATATCCATATTCGGATATCCACAGACCCCTTATCTGGATACCAATATCCGGATATCATATCCGGGTATCAATATCTGGATATTTCGCGACAGATTGCAGTTCTGCATTTCACAAGATATCCTTCCCAAAGGTGGTTTATTTACCAATTCCAGAGGCTTAAACATGCATTTCTAGGTGTGTTTAACCTTACTCATCCCCAGTTATTAACTTTAAGTCATTACATGCATAAAGGCTCCATTTTTAACCAATAAAACCATGATCAAGGTGATGGTGCTTACCACCAAAGCTTAAAAAAGAAATGGGATGGCTCTTGGAGCTCACAAATCAGCTCCAAACTTCAGACCTCAAGTGTCCACGAAAATGGCACCTCAAGAAGGGTTCTTTCTCTTCAAAGGTAGCTTCTTGAAGTACCAAGAATATAACACCACAACCCAAAACCAGGAACTCAGCCCTCAACACCTCACAAGGCAGTGCCAAAACTCAGAAATGATGCATCCTTCCTACTCACAATACACTCCACTATGTGTTTGATGAAGAAATCAAGAAGAAAGATAACTTCTTGGCTCTCAAGGTGATGAGGAAGAAAGCAACAGCAAAAGGGAGAAGCACTAAGCAGCCGAGCACTCACGTAGAAGCCGATATGGCCTAGGGTTCTGTGCAAAAGTTGCATTTATAGGCCACTTAGTCTTAATCGCACTGTATTAGCGCTAATTGCTAAGCTTAGCATTTTAATCTCAAACTTAGGATTCTGAACCTACTCATTTTTCTAAGATTTATCATATTTTTATTTTGTTTCTCGCAGCACTTTTTCGGTATGCGCTTTTCCATAGCCAGTATCAGTTCTGGTACCAGTTCTCATTATTTTAACTTGAAACTTTTTTTACAAGTCCTACATGTTATTCTAGGAATATTCCCACACTTATTATAATTTTCTGAGATACTTCATCGGTATGCATTTATACCGAGTAGCAGAACCAGTATCTGCACTTTTCGTCAAAAAAGCGGCTTTCAGAATTATTAACCACTTACCATAATTATTTAAGCCTTATCATAATTATTAGAGTCAATTATAGAATTATTTCCTAATTTCACATAATTAATTAATTAACTTCCTTAATTAACAGTGTGGGTTCTTACAATTTTCATAATTGTAAATGATCAGACCAATACAATATGGGCTGACCAATGTGTATCGAGCTTAATCACACACGGTTGCGGTGAGAAGACTTTGGGTTAGGTTATCTATTTTCTGGGCTAATGGTAGTTGGAGAAGATGTGATATGATTCTCCCTTGGCGCGATCCTGGCTGGGGGTACCTGCAATGACACTCCAACGCTCAAGCCAGTATCAAAGTCAGTTTTATGTGGTATTTTTACTGAATTAGATTATCATACCTGGGCATGTACCCTATGTTTATATAGTGAATCTGATGTTGCCTTTTATAGGCAGTATGACTTCTGATTGGTTGTTTATGGTCTGCAGGTTCACTGGTGCTTCTTTAGCCTTATCTCATTATGTCAGTTTATCTTGGTAGAGTGGTGGCAAGCTGGTGCTGTCTTCTGTTTATTTGTTCAATGGCGCGGTGGTTCTTCACTTGTATCATTGTTTGTTTCCTTATCTATGAAGTTATGTTGAAAGGCGGTTCAGGCGCGATGATACCATCGCGCCCTCTGATGCACGATTGAAGACATCACGCCTTGTTCTGGGCTTTGTGGGTTTGGGCCTTATTCTTTGAATTTTAACCTTTGATGGGCCTACTGTATTTTATCCAGATCAGTAAACAATGTGAAATTTATTTTCCTTATTGCCTATTTAAGCGGATAAGGAAAATGGTTCATTTTTTCTAAAGTTACTTTGGATAACTTTGTCTTATGTTCACCGAAACGACGTTATTTTGAGCAGAAATTATGGTGTGTTTGTAATTTTAATTTATTTTAGGATTATAATAATCTTTATTATTTTAATTTTTTAATTTTTCAATCTCAAAACTGTGTCGTTTCGATGAACATTAGACAAAATTATCTATAGTAATATTAGATACTTTTTTCCTTTACTAAAATTTATGAAATTAGTTTAGTGGTGAACTAACATGCGACAAGTAAATAAAACACAATTATGCAATAACTTGAAATAATGAAAAATATTTTTTAAATTTCAAATTTTTTGGATCACTAAGGGGAAAAAGGTAAACCAAAAAAATTCGGGAAGAAAAGAGAAAAAAGTAAAAGGTTAAAAGTCCTGAAATATTCTCTCGATCGTATGCTCTTTATTGTGCTACCACTTTCCACGTGATTCCACGTATACCACATACCATATACACTTCATCATGATACAATTGTTTGTTTTTTTGCAGAACTTGTCATGCTTAAAATTAAAGAGGGAGGTGGGAGTCATTAACTTTTATCACAGTCAACCTATGAGCCAAAAAGGCATCGAGATGGAAATTTCATAATTCCAGACATGACCATATTTATATCCTATTCCTCGATCCTCTCATGTTTTAAATAATAAGATTATGCCACGTGAAATGATTCTAAATATAGGATTATTTTTTCTTGTAATTATTACAGATAAGTTATCTATAGTAAATTCAATATTACATTATTTTATGATGGAAATTATATTATTTTTTTGTAATTTTAATTTATTTCAGGTATAATAATCTTTATGATTATAATTTTTTAATATTTTAATCCCAAAACGACATAGTAAATACAGATAATTTATCTGTAGAAATATTTTTCTGATAATTAAATTAAGGGTAATAATTACTTTCTACATTTTTATATTTTTATTTTATTTTCTTATCACTATTGATTCATTCATATATAATTAAAATTTTCTCACATAATATAATTATATTAACTAGAGAAAATTCATTCTTGTTCCTCAATGTATTAATTCTTTCAATTCTTGCCTAATAAACAAATAAATGAGCCCCACAAAGGCATAAACCCCTTTCCTTCATTCCCACGTTCACACCCTCCTTCAAGTCTCTCACTTCCCACATCATATCCTCTTTTATTCATATAAATTAATATATAAATTCAGAAGATTTCAAGCTGCAAACTCCTTCAACATTTCTCACGGTGTCAGAATTTATATCATGGGTTTTGATGATACATCTAACACAGGGCTTCGACTCGGTCTTGGTCTTGGTCTTGAGAATTGCATGAAGAATGAAAGCCAGAAGAAAAAGGTGGAGAATAATCCATCAAAATGTAATAAGGCATACCCATCGCTTACGCTAGGACCACCTGATGATGATGATGAAGCAAATAATCAACCATCTTCAAAGACTGAATCTTACGAATATTTACGTCCCCAAGTCTCTTCTCCCAGCGCAGTGTCTTCATTTTCTAACTCATGTAGCATCAAGAGGGAGCGAGATCAGGTTTTAAATGAAGAATTTGAGGTAGAGACAGAGAAGGTTCCAACAACAAGGGGAGGAGGCGATGTTGATGAAGATGGTAATCCTAGGAAGAAACTTCGGCTAACCAAAGAACAATCCGCAGTCTTAGAGGAAAATTTCAGAGATCATTCTTCTCTCAATCCGGTACCTTAAATTAATTAATAGTATATGGGGTGGTTATATTTGCTATCCTTTTTATTTCTTGGTTTTCTAAGGTATCCTCAGTGTCGACAAATGAAGACGGATCCTTTCGAGGCGGGAGATCACGGCAGTTAAAAATTACTATCTTTTTTTCTTATTATCTCTTATTACCAAATCTCAACATTGATTTCCGTGAATTTAACGGTTATAAATTATTGGGTCACATTTATTAATTAATTATTAAATTTTCATAAATTATAACCGTTAGATTGACGGAAATCAATGGTTAAGATTTGATGGTAAGATGTAATAAGAAATAAAGGTAGTAAATATAACCTTTCCCTTGTATATATAATTAATATATGATTGTGCTTATATTCTCTTTTCTTCGGTCATTCGTTTTGATCTTTATGATTTCGCAAATAATTCTTCTGGTCTGTGGAAGGTTTCTCGACGCCTTTTCAATTCCTTTGTCATTTTCCTCAGAAGCAAAAGCAAGAATTGGCAAGAAAGTTAAATCTGCGGGCGAGACAAGTAGAAGTGTGGTTTCAAAACAGGAGAGCCAGGTAATTTGCTCACGTATTTGAACTATATATTTACATAAATCTATGCATGAAGATCTTGAAAGTTTAAATGTTGTTAATTTGAATAATTCCTTTTCTTCATATATATATATAGATTCTATATTTGTGAAATATAAAATCATTAAAATCACCCTCACTTCATAACTTTATGGGTTGAAATGATTATCTTACATGGTATCAGCGTGTTATATGTGATCAAGTGGTAATGAGTTTAATAGTGTTTTTTCTAGAGTTAATTCAACCCTAAATTTTTTTTTGAAACGATTTAGCTTCCCCGTATTTTCATAAGCTTTAACTCTATGAGTCGGTTATGAGACTAATCCAAAATACGTATGAGTCAAATAAACCTATCCCAAAAATGATATGTGGATGGTTAAATTTTTTTTAGCACAACTAAATGGGCGTGCGCATAGAATCATTAAAGTGGTCCTCAATTAAATGTTTAAATTTTTGGGTTGAAATAATTAGTTTACATACTTATTATTTTAAGTAATTATTAGGATAAGGATATTATATACTTTGTTTTACAATAATTATATGTACAGGACAAAACTGAAACAAACCGAATCGGATTGTGAATTACTGAAGAAGTATTGCGAAACCCTGACAAAGGAGAACAAGAGGCTGGAAAAGGAGCTGCAAGAACTTAAAACAATGCAAACAACGCCAGCAGCACCCTTTTATATGCCGATTCCTGCAGCCACACTTAGCATATGCACTTCCTGCGAGAGAATTTGCGGTGGTAATAGTGGCGGTAATAGCAACGGTTCATCAGCCACGACAACGTCGCTTATAATTGGCTCAAAGGCCCATCATCACTTCTATAAAAATAACTATCCATTCCCCCACTCATCATCTGCAGCATGCTAGTTAGCTAGGGAGGCTAATTAAACACTATTTTAAGTTTCTGGGAAACCTTTTTTTGTTGTTTGTGGGTTGTGCGTTAGTGACCATAATTTGTAGTACGTACTAATTAAGAGTGTAGTTAGTTAGCTTTCCTTCATGTAATTAAAGATAATTGATTAGTGTACAATATAGATTACCACCACATGCTTCTTATAGCCCAAGAGTTTTATATATATATATATATATATATATATATATATATATATATATATATATATATATATATATATTTCAAAAAAAAGTAAAGTGTATCAATTAAAAGAGATATTTCTAATTTGTTGCCTCATATATATATATTAATTATGAGTTCATTTCTTCTAAAGTTACTTTAGATAACTTTATCTAATATTTACCGAAACGACATTGTTTTGAGACAGAAATAATAATTTTTTTATAATTTTAATTTATTTTAGGGTTATAATAATTTTTATCACTATAATTTTTTAATTTTTCAATTCCAAAATGACGTTATTTAGGTAAACATTTAATAAAATTGTCTAAAATAACATTAGATACTTTTTGCCCTTTAATTATATGTGAGATATTTATGGGTGCACAACAAGAAAGTAAAGTTATCATATCGATCAGGCTTCTTCATTTTATTATGCATGGTTGATATTCGAATTGAATGGCATGAACTATTTATTTTCGATCAGAAACTACGGAGTAATCAAAATTATTGAGGTTGTGCAAGAATGTTCAGCAATTCAAAGGACAGCACAATATCTATTTTTTTTTTTTTATATTATCTAGATCTATTAGTTCATCTATTACTCAAGTAGTCTGATATGAGTTAGGTAGGACCACATAGATAGCAACACAATATTTAAATTCTGTTACTTGTTTATAAAATTCTATTCACAACATAAAATGGAGAGAAAAAAACTAATAACTGATATATATATCACTTCATTGATATTAGCTTTATTGTATGCAACGTACAATAAAAATGATATTGTCATAATTTTGTGTTATTCTATCTATGGATATCACAACATTTTTAATCTTGCGCAATTTTTATCAAAGAACTAATATATATATATATATATATATATATATATATATATATATATATATATATAATCACTTATATTATATTGTTATGTTTGTAATGGTCGTTCAGTATGCATCAAACACATCCTAAAAATTCATTGTACGTAGTACCACTAGCGTTTGGCTCAACTTGCACTTAATTACTAGCTGATTATTCGATCATATATAGTCTCTTTTAGATCTTAATCATTTCATTTGCAAAAAACAATGAATATCTGAATATTTAAATTTGAAGTTTTAAATTTTAAAAAGAAAATGGTCGAGATTTAAATACTTTGCAAGTATAAATAAAAATAAGTCTATATCTGTGCCTTCAATCGCAAATGAGAAATTAAATAGAGGGTTTTCTTCCAATGTTCTATTCCTACTTCTACATATTTACGGCTATATATTCAAAGCTCCTTTGCCAAGGATCTGTTGTAGTTAGGAGTTTATGTTTTCTTTCTCTTCATAAATTTTCAAAATGATGTTTCATATGCCTTTTCTTTTACGTGGACTAGTCCCACCATTAATTAGTGCTCATTTTAAAATTGTCAAGTAACTCACAAAGTGCATATTTTTATAACACTATTAATACTTTAATTGCAATCTAGTTCTATCTAATTATTTCATTGATGGGTATCTTTTAGTTAATTAGCTCATTATGCAATGTGTTGTAGCCTGACTATTGATGGATTAGCCAAAGGCGACGAAACGACTAGTACAAAAGACATCAAAATAATAGTAATAATTAAGAAATAGCTTAGTCACTCTTTTTCTGGTTACCAGATTAGTAACTACTTGTGTTTCGCATTCCTAATTGGGCTTATCTATGATTGGTTTGGTTGCAACAAATTATATTGTTAATCATTTGGGAAAAATATTTCTGCAGTTAATGCAGATAAGATATCTGCATTTATTCTCAAAATTAACGACGTCGTTTTGGTATTGAAATATTAAAAAATTATAAATATAAAGACTATTATAATACTGAAATAAATTAAAATTACAAAAAAAACCATGATTTCCACCCCAAAACGATGTCGTATTGGGTTTACTACTGATAATTTATCTGCAGTAACTGCAGAAAAAGCGAACCCATCATTTAATTATCTTTTACCTGTTTGTGTTTTATTTTAATTACAAGAATTTTTATTTTATTAAATCTTTTTATAAACCTCTCTTAAATTTATACCTTGAGAAGCATACACAAACGTTCCTTAATTTTTTCTTTATATTTTTAATTAATTTCTTCCATCAAAAGAACTTTTAAATAAATTTTGAAAATATTTAAGAATCGTAAGGGAAACAAATTATTAGTTACTATTGCTTATTAACGTTATATCAGTCTTAATCAAGTTTGTCATCATTTTTGTCATTGTCGAATTTCTGGTGGCCACCAATTGTTTGTATTCGTCGGCGGCACAGAACCAATCACCCAATCAGCCACTGATAATGATAATTAATAAACGAATTATAGCCACGTGTTCCTTCTACTGGATCGGATGCTGCAAACAGGTTGATCCTTGTAAAGGATATATTACATTTATAATTTAGTTGCATGCTTGATGACAAAAATTATGATAGTATATATTAAACTATCTAAAACAGCAATTACTGGAAAAGATTGAAAATTGTATTATCAACGGCAGATTTGAGGATGTTTGCAACTCTAGAAGGTAGCAGCAAAGAGAGAAGATGAAATTTGTTACAAGTATTTTTGCAATGGGAAAAGTGTTTATCCTTATACTAGCAATATAAGGCCTTTCACTCTCACAAAATTGACCCACACTTTTAATTTTTTTGTCAACTCTCTCTCCTTCTTTATCTATCTATTTCTTTCTCTTAAAATGATATAACTTTACATACTTTAATATGACACACAGTTTACCTTTTTGCTAAACCTCCCTTGTGGACCCTACTAGCATTATAAGGCAAACAGAATAACAAAACTATTGAAAATTATACGATGGGCCTCTGCATACACTAGGTCCATTTACATTATTCTAATTTGTAATGCAAAGTAAACATTGGGCCTCACAAGTACCAGGCCATGACCTAACTCCCATCAGAATCCAACTTAGCCACTTGTTGAGATTACTAAGTCCTTTACCATTGAGGTGTCCTCTTCATGGATAATAACCATATTGTCACTTTTTAGGCAAAAATTTATCGGATTGTTATGTTTAGAAATTTTTTTGCCAAAATGTCACGTCACAATCCCACTGATTTGACAAGTGGGAATGAATTGGACACGTGATAACGTCTGAATGGTCAACCATTCTAGTTGCGGAGCCCAGCGAGAATGACAGAATGCTGACACGTGGCAAAAGTACAGGCACCTTGTACTTTTGCAGAGAATGACTGTACTTTTGTCACGTGTTAGCATTCTGTCATTCTCGCTGGACTTCCCAACTAGAATGGTAGACCATTCAGACACTGCCACGTGTCCAGTCCATTCCCGCTTGTCAGATCAGTGTGATTGTGACGTGTCATTTTGGGAAGAAAAAAATTGGCGTGATAATCCGATAAATTTTTATTTAAGGGTGTCAATTTGGTCAATCTCCCGTCCTCTTCACTCTATTTCCTTCTCTGCGCTATCCACGTATCTCTTTATCTCCATCACTCTGTCTCTCCTAATCATTAATAGTATTCATATCAGTGGGGAGGTGCATATCAAATTAGGTAATCTTTCCACGTAATCTTGAGCAAAGGACTCAAACAATTTATATTTTAATTTCTCCAATTATTTACTAATATATGCAAAAGCTAATTTAAATATAGTATGCACTACCGATGTAGCTTACGTAAAATAACCTAATTGCATTGAGAATTTTTCTTTATCTCTTTGGATAAGAATTGAACGTAGTCAAATTAATTAATCTCAAACTTAACCTAAAGGTTCCACTCTCAATTGTTACTAGCTGACCGCGGCATGACAATTAGTTGAAAAGAAATTATCCACAACTATATAACAACTTAATTAAAAAAATAAAAAGTGCCTAAAACAATATTTAGATTATATTATTAGGTGTTTCAAATATTTACAGTTCCAAAAAAAAAAAAGTGTTTCAAATATTTATAAATCTCATGTAATAAAGTCCCCTAAGTTTAAATATATGTACATATTATCCCCAAATTTATGAGATCCGTATCAACTCAATTTTTTTTTATTTTTTTTTATTTTTACTGCTCTATGAAGATAGACTAATTTCCTATGTGTTTTATAAATTAAAATACGAATTTGTATGACTATAATGACATTAGAAGAAGGCCGACAGTAACTCGAGCATTAACAGCGGTGTTTAATGCCACGCGTTCTGAGTGGAGTGGACGCAGATAGGAAAATATGCCTTCTCATTGGACCATGAACAAGAGGCTTCGTCTCAATTCGCAGTGCTTGACAATACGTGACTTTGGAACAATGCTTGATTGGGAGTCAAAAAAAAATTAATCAAAAAGGCATAGCCCTAACAAGGCAAAGGAAAACAAAAATAAGCACAAAGAAAACACTGCTTGTAAAGAGGAGGGGTGTCTATAGCTCAAATATGATCAACAACAATAAATGATCTGATTTTTTTGGCATGAGGTGGAAGATATGTGATTTTTTTTCCTATGAACCACGGCACCTGCCAATCAATATGCACAAAAGTTTTCTTTGTTTCTGATAGTGTGTGCAAGTCGAATTGACCAATTGTAATTGAGGAGAGTTCGAATCTTAGCAAGCAAGGTTTGCTCACGGCAGCATTACCCCCTGAGGTAAGCAAGGCAAGAGTCTATTTTGAATCATTTTCCACTACCACATTCCTCCAATCAAGCTACCATACATATTCCAGTCCCTTTAGAATAGCCTAAAGTTTTGCTTGTAGAAGATTAAAATGCCAATGAATGGAAAAATAAACCCCTTGCCAATCACCAGACCATCGCAGCCAGCCAAATTAGCTCGAACAACTCTGTCCACATTCAGTTTCATCTAACCCAGAGGAGTCTTGCTGCAACCGAGTTGTAGAGCTCTGAAATTAGAAGGTAAATCAGGATTCAGTTTAGGGAGGTAAGCTGCTGCAAATTCATTGACTAAACCCAAAATGTGGTTAATAGCTAGGTTCAGTCTCTGGAAGTCTGGGTCATGAATAATATTGTTTCTCCAAGTTCCGAGGCACCAGATTGTAATACAAAAACAATTTTTCCAAACAGCACCAAAGGTCTTGTCCATGCATAGATTATACGAAAGCCAGGTTCTAATATTATGAATGGAATAGAACTCCAAAGGTAAGGGCTACATCTCCTCGGTTTGCCAAACTGATCTTGCATCTGAGCAATCACGCAACGCATGAAGTAAGGACTCCACTTTATCAGGACACACATGAAATCTATCAGTGTCACTCCCCTATTTACTCGTACAATCCTATACCTGTAGGTTTTGCATGGATATTGCCCTATACCTTCTCCCCCATCTTGTTCCTTTTGGTACTCCCACGGTGCTTGTCATCCTCCTTCCCCATTGCTGTCATCGAACCTCCGTTGGAGTACTCCCTTGCACCGAATTGAATCGGTGTAGCCATCTCTTCCCCACGAAGCGAAGAGAAAAAAGCCAAATAACGTCAACGATTCCTTAGAAATTGAAGAGCAACCCCAGCGAGACACGATTGTTCATCGCGACAACACTGGTCCTTAGATCACCTCGTATTATTTATTCAAAGGAAGTTTAACATGTTAATCCGGGAAAAGTAAACTAGAATTTATTTGGCAGTCACATTTAGGAGAGAAACGGAACCAAGAGGAGAGTTTTATTTATATGTCCATGCATAGATTATTTGTGAGTTTATAAAAATGGGGAAAGAGAATTGAGGAATTTTATAAAATCTTCCAAAACTCTTCTCACCCTTAAAATTAAAGTTCCCTCAATTTGGGAGTTTAAAGGGAGAAATATTATAAATTATTTATCTACCCTTAGCATTAAAAATTGAAAACTACACAAGTGTGAATCATTTTTAAAAGGTGACACTGCTAGAAATGTCCCAAATGCCGACGAAACTTATCGACCGAAAAATATTTCGTCAAAAATAGTGACGACATTTTCGACGAAAATCATAATCTGTCAAAAATAAAGACAAGTTTTTTTTTCCATCAAAACTAGAGACGGAACAAGATTTGGTTATAATCACTGACATAAATTTTCGACAGAAAAAAATTCCTTCGAAACTTTCGACAAAAACTTTTCGTCCAAAATATCGACATAATTCTTTTTTTTTTTCACTCGAAACTTTCCAAGGAATTATTTACCGTAAAAAATATTTAAGAAATCAGTTTTGTCAAAACTTTTGTAAAAAATATTTAAGAAAATTTTCGACAAAATTTGTTTAACGTCAAAAATATTCGATATAAAATTTTTTCCGTCTAAAAAAAAATATGTCATCAATCTGCGTCAAACCAAACCCCGTGCCATCAATGCGCATGAAAGTTTTCGATGAAATTCATTAAATAAATGTTATGTTAATGCTTTATTTTTAGTTGGCAAAGAAAGATTCTCGATGAATTATTTTTTCTGAAAATTTTGATCGATAAAAAATTCCTTCGCCTTTCAACCAATAGTATTTCTACTGAAGAATTCCGTTAAAAAAGTATTTTCGACCGGATTTTCTTCGTTTTGCACCGAAAAAATTTCATTGAAGATATTATATTTCTAGTAGTGTGATAAGTACATAAATAATACAATATTTATATTACCCCTATAGTTTTATGATTATTTTCTTTCTTTTTTCCCTTTTTGTTAAGGGTATATCTAATCCTATCGTACAAAAATCTATTCGAGATGAGAAGAGAAGATAGAGTATTTTCAACTACTTCTACTTGTTTGGTTGAAAAATATTATTATATATATTAAATTATATAAATTATAAAATAATATTAATAAAAATACTCAAATCAATTAAATTAATTATAAAATAAATTGGTTTTATATATTATATATTGATAATGATATATTTAGATAGATATCAAATATATTTAAGTTTGATTAAAAAAATAAATTGTATCATGCATAAATTTATTTATATCTAATTTTGAATTTCTAATTAAAATTTTCTTATCTTATTTATATATTATATATTGATATTTAGATAGACATCAAAAATATTTGAGATTGATTAAAAAACAAAACAAATTTTATCATATTTAAATGTATTTTTTTTATCTAATTTTCAATTAGTAATTCAATTATTCATTTTTTTTTGTACATGGAAATAAATAAAAGACAAAGCAAAGAAAAAAGACAAAAAATAAAAGACTAGTCACTTCTTTTTCGATGATGAGGAATGTCATCACATCCGCCTAGATAAGTTTCAGCGAGCCAGGAGGTTCGTCAAAGATAACAACATCTTGTAATCCAGAATTATTGAGGGAAATATTAGCTAAAAATCAGCACATTGATTGGCTTCTCTAAATGCATGTATAACCAAAACTTGTCAGTTAGGATCATGAAGTGCTCGTATCTTAGTCACCAAGCGAGACCCATGAGCTGCACCACCACATTTGGTGAGCAAAGTGACCACCGAAGTGGAATCACTCTCAAGAATTAGACGACGCCAACCTCTCTACCAAGCAATATTAAGACCATTCCAAACCCCCATAATTCTGTTGCAAGGCATTGCAGTTCCAATGTGAGACGAAAACACCACGAGCCAAGATCCATAAAGGTTGCGAAACAAGCCATAAGCAGTTGCACCTGGAGATCCTCTTGCAGCATTGTCCGTATTAAGCTTAATGAACCCAAATGTTGGAAACTCCCAACGGACTAAAATATCATCTGGATAAGGAATATCAAATGTAAAAATACCCATTATGTCCATAAATTGACGCTGAATAAAGGCAATAGAATACGGTAATGGAGCAGCCACCATATGAGAATGAGCAACTTGATCTCGCCAATACCAAATTTGATATAAGAAATTAACGAAAAAGGAATACCAATAATGAATATCAAGCTTCTAAAGGAACCGAAATTCACGTAACCTGTAGAACAAATCACCCTGAAAAATTCATCATGAAGAGCTAAAGGAATAAAGGCACACCATATGGGACAAGTTCTAACCAAGTAGGTACACCAAAGAAGGATCCTATATGGGGTTCTCATTTTTTTTCTATTTGTAGTCTTCAACAAAGGTATAATGAATCGTGTTCGATACTTGAAAAAATTCGTAGTGAATGCTCAAATTACTCTCAAAGAGGAGATGCTACTACAGCTTATAAGATGATCACTTATTTTGAGTTTATCTCTAATTTACTTTTGATGAAGCATATCATGTGCATCACTGAAATTCCTTGTCAAGCATTATAACAAAAATATGAAGATATTTTGAATGCTACACAATTAGTTTCAAGTACAAAGGAACTTATTCAAGAATTATGAGATGATGGTTGGAAAAGAATGCTTTAAAGTATTGTTAATTTCTCCAAGCTTCATGAAATAGATGTTCTAGATTTTGATGCTCAATATATTGAAGGTCTTGGTCGTCGACAACATGATCAAATAACTATTGAGCATCACTATCATTTTGATATTTTTAATTCAACCATTTATTTTCAATTACAAGAGTTAGTTAGAAGGTTTACAGAGCAAAATGGAACTTTTATCACTTAACTTTTCATTAGATCCGAAGAATGGTTACAAAGCATTTAATTCTGATACTTATAGTCTTGCAGAGAAATACTATTCTCTTGATTTTTCTAAGCAAAAGAGAATTAATTTGAATTGTCAAATAAAGCATTTCCAAAAGGACATCCCAAGACATTCAGAACTTTAAAATTTATCTTCAATTTCAGAGTTATGTCATGGATTAGCTAAGACAGGAAAGTCAAATTCCTATCATTTGGTTGTAGGTTAATTCATCTTATCTTAACACTAACAGTTTCTCCAACAAGCAGTGAACGTGCATTCTCAACAATGAAAATTGTGAAAACAATGCTTCGAAACAAAATGGAGGATGACTTTCTTACAAATAATTTGGTTATGTATATTGAAAGAGAGATTGTCGAAACTTTTACTAAAGATTCTATCCTTGAAGACTTTGTCAGTTTAAAATAAAGTCGCTTATAGTTTTAGGCATGCAATTTTTTTATTATATTTTAAATTATTTAAAAAATTTCATGATACATATAATTATTATATTTTTGTGTATTCATATTATTAGGACAATGATTGATTCATTACTTATTATGCTATGGGAGGAAAGTGAAATTCTTATGTTTGAAATGCTTACCAGAAATGTTAGTGCCTTTTTATATGTTTACTAGGATATATAATTATTTGCAATTGTTCATTTTTTATTTTCAATGTTATGTGACATTATTTAGTAAATAATTTAGATAAATATGCTAGAATTCATAGTAAATTTTTTTCCTGATAAATTTGTGTAATTATGATAAATATTTTGATAATTTGATATGTCAAATTTTTTGGCACTATCTAAAAAAATTTCCTGGCTCCGCCAATGTGTATAGTATTTTCATATGCGCTTTTATAATATTTTTACAAATCTGATTTTCATATGTAATCACCCAAATACTCTTATTGATCGTGAAATATTGCCAAATTGCCTTTATATAGCAAAATTTCCAAAAATGCCCCTAACTCCAATTAAATTAAATTTTTAATTTCATGATATGCAATGGAGTTATAGATCATACTTTGAGATATAAAGTGTGTGTAATAAGATGTCTAGCCTATTTGACTACGCTTACAAAGCTTGTAGCATGCTTCAATTTGAGACTTCTTGTAAACCTTTTGTCATCATCAAAAGATACATTCCATGATACTTAGAAGGTCTTCAGATTTTTCGAAACTTGGGACCTCATTTTAAAATATCTTACTAATGGGAATTTGCAAGGAGGGTTTTTCTATTATATAGGGAACTATCAACCTCTTGAAGCTGAATTTTTGGGGCTTTTTACAGGCTTGGAATATGTGTGAAGCAAGTGAGTAAGGAATATAGTGATATAGGGGGATTCCATGAAAATTATTAATACACTAACACATCCTCCTTGTCAAAGGGTGACTCACTTGGTAAGGAGAATTAGACAATGACCTTGTCGAGATTGGAATAACAAACTGAAACATATCCACAAAGAAGAAAATCGCAATGCTGACTGGTTGGCTGCTGAAACAATCAACAAGGTTGTGGGTCTGCATATGTTTCAACAATTTCCTAATAAGATTTTTTCCCCTTGTTAGAAGAGAGGTTGGTCAAGTTGCTGGCCATTCCTCTCAACTGCTACAATTTTCTTAATTTTCTTTGCTGTTAGGGGCCTAGCCCCTCCATATATATATATATATATATATATATATATATATATATATATATATCTTACTAATTGTTAAAATATTTTTTATTCTTTTTCTTGTGCCTTGTATTTGTTGTGAGAATAATCTCATTGCTCATCAATTTGTTCTTTGGTCTTTCAAATTTGATGATGTTACTTGATGTTTGATTAAAGAAATCACCATATCTCATATATGATATTTCTTCTAGTCACTTTTTCAATTGGGAACAAGGACATCCTGCTTAGGGGTGTTCATTAACCGACCCAAACCGATTCAAACTGCGGTGACCAAACCAAAAAATCGATAACTGAATTAACCAAAATAAAAAAACGACAAAACCCCGCATATTTTAATTGGATTGGATTAGTTTTCAGTTTTATAACAACCCAAACTTTTAAGAATTGATTATGTATGGTTATTATGGATATAATTACATAGGAATAGGAAATTATGGAATTACATAGTTATATTATGTGATTTTACGGTGTATACGCTGTGGGAGCTAGAATTGATCCGTTAATCATCCGATTGACATGAATAAATTATAAAATACATTCATGCCAAGCAAGTCAATTAGGACCCTTATAGTAATATTTAAAAAGTTTAGGGGTCAAATTTTAATTATGTGAAAGTATGGGGACCATTCTGCAATAAAGCAAAAATTAGGTCTAAACTTTAATTAAATGATATGATTAAATTCTATGGAATTTTTTAAGGGCTTTGAGTAGTCTTTGATGAAGAATGGAATGCATGAAATGCATGGTAACCTTACTAGTATCATTCGGCCACTTTGTGGTTGTATGATCTAGGTATGGTTTTTAATTCAATTAAATGCTTGGTTAAATAAATCAAGTGTATGTTATGTATGGTGAAAGTGTGGAAATCTAAGTTAACCTATGGGTTAGGTGAATTAGGTTAAATGTGTTAATATGTATGACTTTAAGTATATGTCTAAGTTTGAGTATTGACTTGGGAATTGGTATGAATTGGCATGAATTGGTAAGTAAGATTATGTTAAGGATTATGTAAACTAACTTGAAGAAGAGTTTCAAAAATACGTATGTACATAAGAGAATTTCTTCAAGTATAAGTAATTATGTAGCGATATAAAGATCATGTTTGAATAGGTGATCTTGACGATTACAGATATACGGATAACTTTAGTGATGTACGAGAAAGATTTACAGAAAAGCTAGTTTCAGGTAAGCTCTTGGTTTCAGAGTTTTCTCCGGTATGCTATTCCACCATAGTCCGTTTGGATGATGGTTCATATGGTATATACTGTGATGAATGTGGATATGTAGTATAGTTGCATTCATCTAGCTCATGCATATGATATGATATGACAGTTATGATATGATATGATATATATGTATGTATGATTATGATTCTTGATCAATGAACACTCCGTTGAAGACTTACATTTATGTAGGTGGCAATGCTTTGGGAGTCTTATGTTATGTGTAAGAACCCGCACCGCTAATTAAGGTAATTAGTGAATTAATTATAATAATTAGGAAATGATTCCATAATTGACCTTAATAATTATTATTTGGCCTGAAACCGGAAGAAAAGCGCAGATACCGGTTCTGCTAACCGGTATAAATGCGTACCGAAAAAGTATCCCGGAAAATTATAACGAGTGCATGATAATTACTAGAATATTATGTAGGACTTGTAAAACAAGTTTCAAGTCAAAATAATATGAACTGATGGAACTGATACTAGCTATGGAAAAAACCGGAAAGGTGCTCCGAAAAATAAAATAAAAATATGAAAAATCTTAGAAAAACCCCGTTAGATTCCAAAATGGATCTTTTGCGTAGCTATTAAGGCTAACACTGTGCGCTATGGCTTAAATGCCTATATATACAACTTATTGTGGGTACATAACCCTAGATAACCACCTCCTACATGAGTTTCCCGCCATTGCATTTCTCACCATTTGAGGGTCAAGTCTTTAAAAAATACATAATGTCCTTAAAACCTTTTCAAAAAATAAATTATATTTTATGAATTTTTCTTTGAATCAAGAAGCCATTTTGAAGGGGAAATGTAACCTTGTTTATTTTACTATATCACAGCTGGGTTTTCCAAGCCTATATTTTTAAGACTTGGAAGGTGTATTTTGGTCACACTTTGTGTATTTTGAATGTTTAAGTATGATTAATATTTGTCATAACATGTTATTAAACATCTCTTTTAGGAACTTATATATAGATAAAACATTTCTCATGAATAAAATTATTATTCTTTAAGCGACCTAGTTTAGTAAAATTTTTTACAGAGCTCTAAATTGAGTGAGATTTGGACCTATGTGAAGCTAACACATAGGGCTACAACCCTGTAAAAATCCATTGGATAATGGATTTCTCTGAGTTTATGTTTGAAGTCGCGACCCCCAAAAAGCTTGTTGTAAGAACCTTGCATAAAACATAACCGGAGTTATACAACTATCTAAATTATAAAAAAAATAAATAATAAAAAATTGATATAATTATTGGTCTAAAACAGATTGTGATTCTACTGTGTTTGGACTTTGAGTGTGTGCAACCCTTGGCTTGGATAGCTAGCTTGCAAGGGTTGAACCCGTTTTTAGCCATTTTGTGGTTCCACCATGTCCCATGGGGATGTGATTTATGCATGCTGTGTTACATGCTTTTGATGTTTTGGAAATGCTGTTGAGCTATTATATGCAATGTGTTTTTATGATATGCATGTGATGTCCACCTATATGGTAAGCCTGAGTATGTAGCACATACAAGATGGTGAGGCTGTGGGTGAGGTGCAAGCGGTGTTCCTTGTACTTATGTGGGTATAGACGTATTCCTGCATTTCTCTGGCCAGTTTAAACACACATGGCATGAATATCTGTTGCACTGCATAGTTTTGGAACTTATATTGTAAATACTGTTTTTGAACTTATATTACACATGTAAGTGAGCTTGGGGTAGAAGATCCTTGAGGACCCCTTGCCTTACTGAGATTTCTTATTTAGAGATCTCACCCCACGTTTGGGGACGCTTATTTCAGGTTCAGATAATGTTGAGGGCTCAGGTGGCAGGAGGCCAGAGCTGAGTTAGATTTATCTGTGCTTTGCTGACATGATGGTTGCTGGTTAATTGACTGCTGTTTATGTTTTCAGTTATGATTATATTGAGACTGTTGTTGGGCATTGTGCCTTATTTGGTGAGCATGAGGTTTGTCCATACATGGATTGTTATTGTCTTTTTAGCTAAAATTGTATTAATGTATCAGGATCCAGGCTATGTGTTGTATGTGAGTATAGATATCACTTATCTATTATACACGAGGTCAGTTAGTTGTCTTGCAATTATTTTATGTGATTAAGTAACCAAGATGGCTAAGGTTAATGACGTCATAATTATGTTATCCGCATTTTAATTAAGCATGGCTTATATGATGTTATGATATGATAGCAATAATAGTGAAGTAGTATGATATGTTGCTATGTGATAGGTTATAGGAGAATATGTTATGTTATAGTATGTATAGGTTTGGAGAGTACAGGAGTGGATTCCTTTACGGGATATCCGGGAATACATATTTATGTCGAGATCTCCTTTGTGGGATATAGTCCTAGGAGTATAAGTATAAATCTATGTTATGATCTCCTCTGCGGGATACAGCCCCTAGGAGTATGGCTATATGTATAGGTACAAGTTAAGATCTTTTTGCAGGATACAACCCCTAGAGTATAGTTCTATAAGTCTTATGTATGTGTATGATATGTGATGTCTTATATTCTATGTTATCTGGCATTTATGCAGGAAGTGAGCTCATAGGTGGAGACTACTCCATAAACCTTGGGTTTACTGAGATAGTTAATCTCGCCCCGTCTGGGGACTTACTTTTTAGGTACTATAGTTGTTGGAGAGCCCTCCCAAGGCAAGAGACCAGTTCAGGATGACTAGAGACTCGCTGGAGCAGTTAGCTAATGTAGCATTCTGGAGCATCACTATTTACATATATGTGTTGCTGAGCATGATATGTTATGTTCATGCATATGTACAATATGGATTTCCATTTTGAAAGGCCTATGTAGCCTATATAGATAATTGTATACAGATGACAGAATTATGTATAAGTGTGTATGTTGTTAAGGAGGTTGATATCAGTAGTAGCACGGAGCCATATTCTGGTATGTATGTATTTATATGGATTAGAGTTTTCTATTTATCAGGTATTATGTAGGAAAGTGGGATTTGATCCCTGGATTAGTCCAATTTATAGTTGTTATTTTATCCATAAAGACTATGTTCAAAATGATATCTATTATGATATTCGGATAGTCTTTTGATCATTAATTATGGTAACAGGTTTATTAATTATGGATTCTATGCAATTATGGAACTGTATAGATTTTGTTATATTAAAAAAAAGTATGCACGGCGATACATAAAGATAAATTAAAAGGAAAAAGTTAAGTCACTTTGTTGCTCGATGTAATGGTGATACTTTTACATTAAGTCTTCCGCTAAAATAATTAATTATGACAAGTTTTGTAACCATATGTATGTCAACAAACCAGCTGCAGACGAGGTGTTACAACTTTAATTGGTGAAAATCGATCCAATCCAAATTGATCCAATGCATTATTTTAATTATTTTAGATATTTGTCGAAATACATAAGTTGATGATGATTTTGATGCGGATTCTGATTAAAAGTTGATGATGTAAGTTGCTAAATTTTAATTTCAATTGTTCATGTATTCATTTTAGATTTGTTGTTTGCTTGAACCCTTAATCTCTTATTTTCATAAAAGTTGTTGTCTTGCTGGTTGTTGTAAAGACCACAGAGTGAGCATTGAGCAAGCTGAAATAGTAAAGTATGGAAGAGAAAGATGGTGACTTGGAATTTTGTTGTTTTGTAGACTTAAAATCTTGGATGTTATTAATAGCAAACTACTTTATTTTAATTTTTTATTGTCTAGTACTCTATTTTAACTCTTCATGAGTTTTAAGACTTCAAAAGCGGGGCAGGGCGAATTGGCTCGTTTTTGGGATGGTTAATGGCGGGGCAGGGCAGATTGCCCACTTTTTCACCCTGTCTAAAATTTTAGGCTTTTCAAAAAATCAAAAACTGATCCAATCCAAACTGAATAAAATTGGATTTGATTGAATCGAATTTGAAAAAAAAAAATCCAAACCGAATAGATGATTAAATGATCAAATCAAATCCGATTTGAACAGATGATTTTTGCTTCAAAACTGATCCAATCCAGACCGCAAACACCCTTAGTCCTGCTGAGTAACTTAAAAGTTACAATTTACCACTTTCCTTTTCTACGTCTAACTCTATAGTTAGTTTCTAATATTGGAGAGCTCAAAGTCCATATAAACCCCACACCATAATCTTATGTTTATGATGTGCCACTTCAAGTCCTATACTTGAGGTTTTGGAAATTAGAGAGACATTCAAAAGTGTAAGAACATTTTGTAATCTTAAAATTAAAAGAAAAAAAAATGCTATGGGTTAGGTTATAATTTATTAATTCTATTATTTATCAATAGTCGTTAACTTAAAAGTTTTAAAATATTATATGACATAGGTTGGGTTGAAATAACCTGAACCTCAAAAATATGTTGAATCCTATTTCCAATTCGATTATCTTTGATTCTAGAAGCTTATTATATAATTGCATTCATACTTTGCGATTTGTAAATTGTTCTTATGCATATTGCCATACTCCATTCCGTTCATGTAAGCATAATAAAGTTTATTAACAAAAAAATTTAAAAAAAATCCTATCTGTTGCTAGATATAAAATCTTTCATTTGCTTTTGCTAAAATCGTAAGTTTTGGGGATAATTGTTCATGTCGTGATATCCAAAATTCTATAATCATATGACTTAGAGTTCGACTTTTACTATCCCTATTCTTCTAAATAAAACAAGCATTATTCACAAAATACTGTGTGTAAAGAAATGTTTTAGGTAAGAAATCAAATGTATTAACTTACATTTTTTTTTTTGTGAATAAACCACAGATATCTTCAAACTCACTCACTTAACTAGCTTTTTATTTTATTTTATTTTATTTTTAATTTAGAACAAACATGCTTTGAAATTTTATAGTTAATTATTTTGAACTTCAATATATTATCTCCAAGGATATTACTCAGACAACTGTTAAAAGCTTTAATAATTTAAAAAAAATTATATATCGACGACATGATAGTTTAAATTTCAAATTTCTTCACGAGATCAATTTGGAATCTCTAATATATGTCAACTAGCTAAGTGATGTGCAACTCTTAATATATAAAGTCCTCAAAACAAATCCAAATACTAAGGAATACGTAAACCTACGATGCATGAACATGAGAGACCAACATGGCAACATAACAATGAATCATCACAAGTTTCACGATGAATATGTCTTGTCATATACATTCATTAAAAGCTTAATAGCTAGTAGCTAGCTCCTTACAGACTTTAATTATATGGCACAGAAGCTTCAAATCGTAACACCAATCACACCACAAAACTACACGCTTATTTTAGATTGACGTAACAATCAAAGAAAGGAACAGCACGACAACAGGCACCTACCTTAATCCTAATAAGATTAAAATCCAACACACTAACATTTTAATGCATTACCGCACTACCGGGTACTACTTATACTGAAAATATAAGCAAAGGCCACTGATTAATAAAACAAGATCACTATAGCATACTACTCAAGTACTCACATTAATTGCACAATCTTACGAAAGTAAATTTCATGATTTTTTTTTTTAATATTGAAACTAGTAGCTAGAGCACTGATTATGATTCTGTTTGAATAGTCTCATTGTTAATGAGAAGCTCATACCTTGAACTTGAATTATATAACATATTATATAAGGTGATCATGGCCCTAGACGATAGGGACCATCAGCCATGTAGTGACCATCCATATAGAGCGTTGCGTTTTGCGGATGAAGGCCATCCATCACCATAAATTGCATGTCTTCAGATGGTTTCCAGTGTCTCTTCCTTTGATTTATGAACCAGTTATTTATTTGCTTCTGGTCCAAACCGGTTGCTTCAGCCAATGCCACCTTCTCTGATTCCTAGTCATTATCCAAGAAGGATTTAATTTTAGAAATAAATAAAAAAATCAAAGATAAATTGATGAGGGGGAAAAAGACTATCCTTTAAAAGGACACAAGTTGTGTCATTTTAGATGATTTACACAAAGTATGACTGGTTACTAGAAAAAATTTGTGTAGTGACGGAATTTCTATGAAAATTCCATCGCTAATTCCTTCCTCGTCATTATTTTCTGTCACTGATTCCCTCGCAAAATTATTTGCGAGTCGCTAATTCCTTCCTCGTCATTATTTTCTGTCACTGATTCCCTCGCAAAATCGTTTGCGAGGGTATCAGTGACAGAAAATAATAGCGAGGAAGGAATTAGCGACAGAATTTTCATAGAAATTCCGTCACTATACAAATTTTTTCTAGTACTTTGTGTAAATCTGAAAAGATACTTTTTTCTCTCTCTTCTCAGTCACTGACGTGTAAAGTGAAAAAAAAAAAAACTTCTCAGAATTATACAGAGTATGACCGGTCATACCCTATATAAGTCACTAAACGGACACAAGACACTAAACCCATTGATGAGATGAAAAGAGTATTGAGGGAGACACATTAACATACCGAAGGATATGGCCATTTGTAATGTAATTCCCACCAATTAAGTAGTTTTTGCCTAGCATCTTTAGGCAATTTTCCTTTCTTTTTTTTCTTGGAAAGTTCTTGCTTAAGGCTACTTAAGTAACCACTATACTTCCTCAACAAGTGGTTTTTAAGTTCACGGTCTTCTGCTCGGGGATCAATCTCGGGCAATTCTGTTTCTCCACCACTATTGTCTTGATCCTCTTCCGATGAACCAACGCCTTCACATTTATCATCTAATTGCTCAACAATGATTAAGTAAGCTCATGACAAACTGGGGAATACACATTTCGCAAGAGCAAACACTAAGTGTAGATGAATAATGAAAAATATGATTTCATATGACCAATGCACAGTTTTCGAATGGTGATACAGAGAAGTAAAATTAGAAAGGACGTACGCTAGAACACACTTAGCTTTTAGTGCATAATGAAGCAATATCTAATTTCATGCAAATGAATCATCTCATATATTATTTAACATAATCATACATGTCATGTGTGAGAATCTTAACTACTCAGACAAAAACAACGGCCTTGAAAATGAACAAAAAAAAAATGTTTGAAATTTGTCCATAATTTGTTAGGATTAAGATGATCATATTAAATAACACATAGAAGATTCGTTCACTTAATTCCATTGGTTGTTTAACCCAAATGTTAATACTCATTACGGCCTTTCCAATCGTCCAAGAGAAGAAGCACATATATAAGGTACGTATTTCGCATTGTCGGAATGGAATCAATAAGTCATTATTAGCTGCTTCAGAATAATGATCATACAATATAGTGCTAAAACGTAATCCCAAAAAAAAAATATAGTGCTAAAACGATTTAGAAAATTGAATAAGGAACTCAACCATTTAAACGAGGGCTAAAAATATGTCAAAGGAAAGATTCTTTAGCGGAGGAAGAAAGAGATAACTATTTCTGTTCTATTTTGTTTGTCTTTTTTAATTTTTTGTGTACACAATGTGGAAGTAAATTTAAATTAATTCTTTCACCAAAAAAAAAAAATTTAAATTAATTCATTCCTTTTTCCTTCCGATATAAGTTTAATCCATTTCAATATTTTCCGCAAGTCTGAAGTTATATTTTAATCCAAGCGACACTCCACAAATATTGGTTTTCTAGCATAACATTTAATTAAGCATGGAAAATTTTCAGTAGATCAAGTATCCATATAAATTGCATGCAATCATAAGACCAGTTCGTTGAATACTATACACAGGTGCATATGTTTATCAACAATCATGTAATTAAGCAATATAAGACAATGAACAAATTCTTAAGTTGCTATTTTACTATAGGCACTCATAATTTGTTGAGATACAACCCAACAGCTTAAGTGTTGGGTGAGGCTACATTAATGGTTTTTATATATCTCAACATAATTGTAAGTTAAACAGAAGCTACATAAGACAGACTGCAAAAACTCTCGCCACATTAAGCATACTTGTTACAAGGTCATCACCACGAAATTATCAGGTAATCTACTAGATAAATATAATTATAAAACTATAAATATTTCCTTCACCTAATAGTTTAAATTTTTGAGTTAAATTAGTTACTTCACATTAATAAGAATTAAATATATAGAATGTAGATTGGTTTATGCAATGTTCACCATTTAAACACACATGTTAGGAAAATATAAGAAAAAATTATTAATAGTCCTTCACCTGATAATTTAAATTTTTGAATTAAATTTTATTAATGTTATGTTACATAATTTAAGTGTTGTTTCCAACACACACACATCAAAAGGGAGAGAGAAAGTGAAATAATTTAAATGTGTGTGTGAATTAAATTTATTGCTTAAACATAAAACCCTTAAATTTATTCCTTTAGAGAACATGTCATTCACATTGGAATAACATGACGATAAAATTTTAAGCTCATATAATATAACAACTAAATATTAACACATGAAATTTTAATTTATCACTTAGTGTGGAAATTCCATTTTTTTTCCCATATGTTTCAACGCCAACTAGACTACCATCTCACAAAGTAATCACAGGTAGATATGACCATATGTGGTAACTAATGTATGAGGTTATTACAAACTAATAGAAACAAACACAGAAAATGAGACTTGTCATATTATACATTTACTAAACATTTGAATAACTTAACAGTCGTACAGTATCCTTGGGTTGTGGGGGATTGGAACGGCATCCAATGTGTTTGTTAGTTATTATTTCGACTAGTTTGCAAAATATAAAATGGATTAACTAGGAAACCCTAGAAGAATAATTTTGTCAGAACTCAGAAGCTTGGAAAAAAGAAGTTGAGAATAGAGAACCCAACGTGTGAATTTGGGTTTTAGCAAAAAATTAAATAAAGGTCCATGTAGAATCGTGAAAAATGGACAGTACTTCTAATAGAAAATATACAAAAATAATAATAAAACTTGTCAATTCATCTAAAAGAAAAGGAAGAAAAAATTGGATTACCAAAAAAAAAAAAAGGAAGAAAAAATTAATATTACAATATTTTTCTTTAATAAAAAAATATATTTATATATAGACTAGTGATTAGGGTTCTGTGCTTGATGAAATATGATGCACATTCTACACTATCTGGGACCCTTCATCTACACTATCTGGGTCCGTACCCCTCCTCCCATGATTTGAAAATCGGTGAATTTTTTAGTCAAAGTTTCCTGGCTCAGGGTATAGAAATACTCAACCTTACGAATTTCAAGAAATGCAGAACCAAGTCCAAAATTTTGTGTCCCGCCACACATTACCCAAATAGCTGATTATTGCATAACCCAGAATTAATTGGTTCGTTTTCAGTGAAATTAATTAGAATAAATAACATTTTCTGTAACAAAAAGTTTATTAAGGTTACCTGAGAACACCCGCACGGGTCCATTGCAAAGCATGTTTAGTTGAGTTTCTATCCTCCGCATGAAATCCATAGCCTCTTGTATAGGCCTTGTTAATTCCTCTCGATACTTCACAAGCATGTCATAATAAGCTTCCTGTTAATTAACACCAACCATTTCAAGTTCCAACACTGTCTCAGCTCAAAGAATCTATATTCTATAATAATAATATTAATAATTATCAAATCAAAAACCCAAAAATAAAAAATAATAAAAGAAAACAAAACAAAATCCCCCACCATGAATTGGTCAAGTTCTGGGTCTTTGGAAGTTTCCCTGGAGCTAACTGAAGATCGCTGCCCCCGTGCCTCAAATTCTTGCTTCGCCGCAACCAGACGCGCCACCACTTCCGGCGGAGCTCCTACCTGCAAATAGTGTGTGAGAGAGAGGAATGTATGAGCTATATATATATATATATATATATATATATATATATATATATATATAAAGGATTTTATATTTTTTAAAATTCAAATTTTTTACAATTACAGTATATTTTCCGTGCTGACATGGGTCTTAAAAATTTTTTCTAACTCATAGATTTACATGTTTTTTATCTTTATAACATAAAAAAACATGTAAATTTGAATTCTCATTATATATATATATATATATATATATATATATATATAAATGGCAAAATGGGGCATTCTTATATTATTATTATTTTAGATTTCTCAGTAATTTTATTGATTAATTGTGTTGAGTCGGACAAGATCATAAGGGACAAAAAAATTTCTACAAATTTTTTAACACAGTTGTATATTCAAACCAGAACATCATTAATTAAGGAGGAACAATTTCTCACGAGTTGAACCACATGTTTGGTGGTTTGGAACATTCTAAAATTGTGATGCTGAAAAATTAAATCAGTAATAAATTGCTGACCTTATGGCAATCCATGTAAGCTTCTAAGAGATTGGAGTATTGAGGATGAGCAATGATTTTAGCTTTTATGGCTTCAACTTCGCTAGAGCTTTGGCTTCCTTGTTGCTGATGATGCATCGTGGTGTGAAGATTTCCTCTCATTAAAGGATAGTGGAAAATCGGAGTGTGAAGCTGCGAGGTGCTGGCTTCGGTTTTCACAGCAGGGTGTGGAACTTGATCGGATTGGAAGCAGTGATCTGAACCACTTGATTGAAGATGAAAGGTGTTGATGGGAACCTGATGATGATGATTATGATGATGGTTTACTACGCCAGAACCACCACCACCAACAACAACACTAGAGTACAAGAAATTTGGCCTTGGACTTGGACTTGGACCTGTGTTTTCGCTGAGGTGATTATTATTAGTATATTCCTCCATTAATTTAAATTAAAAAAGCTAAAAACTCTCACACACTTGCTTCAACCAGCAAGTAGTATATATAAAATATGAGGAAGATGGGAAGGTTTGAAAAACCCTACTTTGTTATGAATTCCCGAAACGGTTAACAACTTACAACCCTAAAAAGGTAAGAGATTGGAAATGAATGTGAAGGACCACACAAGTCTGATTTGGTTTATGTTAATATGGAATTAAAGGGTCGAAGTGTTTACCCAAAAAAAAAACATAAAAAAGGGTCGAAGTTGAAGGAAGAGGTAGCGAAAGTTAATTAATTATGGTGGTGAAAGTGAATTGAGATGGATGATTGCACCGGAGAGAGTAGAAACCAGCGATGTGTGATTCACATGATTGTTGTACGGAGGTGAGGGCGAGAAGAGAGAGAGAGATGACGCAGTTGAAACTGGCTATGGCTCCGTGTTGGGGGTGGTTGATAAGACTTTCTCTCATTGTGAGAAAAAAAAAAAGAAATACTTAAATATCATTAAAAGGCAAGCGTAGCTTAGGAGATAAGCCTAGTGTGCATTGTTGAGTTTTTTTTTTTTTTTTTTTCTTATTTGCTAAAGATAGTTTTATTTGCTTTAATCCTCCATCGTCTGCATAAAAAATCATGTGTAGAATTCAAATTTGAAAATCAAAGAATATTAGAAAAATTCAAATTCTAATGTATATATGCCCTTAATTTGCTTTGCTTTTATGTTCATGAACAATTATTTATTGCACAGTTCATGATAACTTCAAAGTTCGAACGAAACTGTTGTGCGTGTGCATATATTTTTAGTATTATTATTGTCATCATCATACTTGTATCTAAACAAATTAAATGGTACGTTTGGAGAACCTTATAAGAAATATGGGATATGATAGTTTATCATATTCTCCTTCAATGAGTTATTTGGTGAGCTTATAGGATAGGCTAAAATTATTAGGTTGACTCATTTTATTCTTCTCAACTTATCTTGAGACCTTGGATTACAATCCAATAAGATGATACAAAAAAATAAATTAATTTTATTCCAACTTAATCCTCTCTATCGTCTTCTCCCTTCCTACCTCTGCCGCTTTCTCGACCTATCACCGATTACCTTGCCACTGGTCGATCGGGCCAACCCCACATTGTCCATCACCATAGTCCACATTAGCGATGCTACTCTGGCAACAGATCTAAGCTTACGAATATGATTTTTTTTCCCCATCAACAAATCAAAGAAACCTCTTGTTCAATATACAATGGAACCTCCGAAGTAAATCCCGAATCGATTTTCTTCAAACTTTAATGTGGCTGAAGGGAACATCTTGAAGCATCCATCCCAGTATATATTTGCTCCGTTATCGATGAAATAGATGGAGGACTTTCCCATATTTAATATTTATTTTCATCTCTGTATGGTTATGATTTCTCATATTTAATACTTTCACATTAAATATAATGAATCATAACCATATAAAGATGGAAATAAATATAATTGTTGGATCAACATCTAGATCTAACATTAAAATTGATGGGTAGTAATATTGGTAGTAACCCTAATTGGTTGTTACAATATTCTACCTTTCTATCTATGTGGATAGAATCTTTTGATACCGGTGTCAAACTTATAAACTTAACATCAAATCATAATCATTGATATTTATAATTTATTAAGAATTATTAATTAATTAATAAGTTTAACTCAATAAACTATAACTGTCATATCAACGGAAATAAACGATTAAGATTTGGTGCCTTTTTTTAATTCGATATCGGTGTCAAAACAACAACAAAATATCGTCGAGTTCAATAATTTTTTAAAACAAAATCCTTAAACTGCATTGGACAGAGATATGTCGGACAAGGAATTTAATTCTATTTTTGGTTAGAAAAGGGGTAAAAGAAATTTAACTTATATACAGATTCTTCCAAAGTATAGAAGGGCTTCCCATTTATTCAACAATTGTTAAGTTGCCTAGATTGAATTGTCAACCGGATTTATTTATTTAATATTAATATATCATATTTCTAAGAATATTAATTTTCCTAATAATATTTAAAAATGTTGTTAATTTATTTTATTAAAAAATTAAAAAAACATTTCATTGTCACGAGGTTCTTATTAGGGGTGTTCACGGTTTGGATTGGATCGGTTTTGGAAGCAAAAAGCATCCGATCCAATCCCTTCGATTTGATTATGTAATCATTCATTCAGTTTGGATTTTTTTTCAAATCCGATCCGATCCGATCTGATCCAATTTTTTTCGTATTGGAATGGATCAGTTTTCGGTTTTTTGAAAATTCTAAAATTTATTTCATTATTATTATGCAAATAACATGTTTTATATATATTGGATTTGTAAAAAAAATTTTTGACATACAAAAGCATTAATAAACTATAATATAGTTTTTTTTTTACAATGAGATATGAAGCTCTACAAAGATAAAATTTTATTGATGAGATCTGACTAGATTTTCTCTTGGATTTAGTTGATGGGTTAATGAGTCTTGGGTTTAGAAAATTTTAGGTTATGATTAGGGAAAGACCCAAATATGTAGATGAGAATTAATATATTGGATCAGTTTGGATTGGATCGCTTTTCATCAACGCATCCAAAAACCGATCCAATCCGATTAAAATTTGCAATTTTTAATCGATTTTTGGTTTTTCGGTTTTCGGTTTATTCGGTTATCGATTTTTCGGTTCGGTTACCGCGGTTTGTAACGGTTGATGAACACCCATAGTTCTTATAACTCTTTGAGCTCGTTTGCTGAACAGGGTAAGATAAGAACATGTAGGATAAGTGGGTTGGACAATGATAAGATAGGATATAAGTCATTAAGCTCATATCTTATTTTGTTAGTGTGAAGACTAATAGGATAACAATATCCTATCATGTGTTTGGTATGAATCAGATTACGTCAGGATATGCTTTAAATAGACAAAAATACCCTTAATAATAGATTTTCATGTAATTCTTTTTTACTTTATTTTTATACTTCTTTCTTAATTTATTTATACATCAATTTTTATTTTATAATTGATTAATGTAAATTATTTTTAATTAATAGCTCTTACTTAATAATTTATAACTCAATAATATATTAAATATAAAGTTATGTACGATAGTTAATAAAATCCTAAAATTGATTATTTAGTTCCTTTTATCAAAGCAAGATATTTTGGTAGATAAATTTTAATTTTGGGTGAAAAGAAAAAAAAAATGCACAAAGGAAACTAGAATTTTTTAAAACAAAAAAGAGGAAATAAAGCGATGGAGAAGTTCTCCATCTTCTTCCTCAATAACGTAGCAAATACAAATTGGGATTGATGCTTCAAGATATTCCCATCAACCACATTAAAGTTTGAAGAAAATGGACTCGGGATTTCCTTTAGAGGTTCCAGTTCCATTGTATATTGAACAAGAGGTTTCTTTGATTTGTTGATGAAAAAAAAAATCATATTCGTAAGCCTAGATCTGTTGCCGAAGTAGCATCGCTGATATGGACTACGGTGATGAACAATGTGGGGTTGGCCAGATCGGTCGATGGCAAGGTAATCGATGATATATCGAGAAAGGGACACGGTGAGAAAGGGATAAGAGGATAAAGAGTATTAAGTTGGAATAAAATTAATTTATTTTTTGTATCATATCCTATTGGATTGTAACCCAATGTCTCCCTTAGGATAAGTTATCAGGATGTGGGAAGGATAAAATGAGTCAACAAGATAATTTTATCTTATCCTATAAGCTCATCAAACAACTGATTGAAGGAGGATAAGATGATTTTACTCTATTTTTTAATAATATGATATAATTATTAAATATAATAAGAAATCAATGAGAAATTAAATTATTTTCATATTACAAATATAATTGAATAATAATATCAAAATATATTCTCATTTTTAAATAATAAAAATTAAATTCAAATATTATTTTGATATAAAATCATATGTTATGATTATTTTGGCAATAAATTTTTTAAAATCATTTTTTTTTGTGTTTTATGCTTATCAAATTTATAAAACTGAGTTCGTACTTTCATTATGTATGATTACATTATTTTCTCTTGCATTAATCAACTGAGTGTGTTTTTTTTTTTGTTGGTAAATGGTGTTTTAAATATAGTAGTGAAATTTTGATAACGGAAACTTATACAAGTTACTTCAATATTTCAATAGCTTTCACTTCATGTCATTTTGTAATCTTGATTTGATTTTGATCAAACAATAATAAAATTAGTTGTAAGAGATAGTAAAAAAATTATGATAAATAAAACTTTTTATCCTAATGAATGCGACCATTCCACTAACATTTAGCTGCAAACACAAATATTGCAACCCCCTATTACATACAAAACGCACGGCTAAAGATACACACTGACAACAAAGCAGGGGAATGCACAAGGACCATAGTCTATGTTCATTTGGTATGTCCGATTTGGTTAAATTCCAGAGAGTCTTAGCCGTTTAAACAAATTTTATTACGAGTAAAGTGTGTGTCATTCTAAAGGACGTAAAGTTATGTCATTTTAAGAGAGAGAAAAAGAGAAAGAGAGATAGATAAAGAAAGATAGAGAGTTGAAAAATAAAATAAAGGGGTGGATCCCACCTCTTGATGAGAGTAAAAAAATATAAGTTGTGTCATTTAAGAGGATAAATATTTTTTCATTTATTATATGATAAAACATTGCAAATACTATTATTAGCCTGTTTACTTGAACTGTTGGATGAGCAACTACATGGGATACTGTTTATTTATAACCACAGGAGTTACGGTTCCGCAGTAGGTCATATTCATATTTTGTTAAAAAAAAAGTACTAATAATACCCACTTATATATGCGTTATTTTATATTTAAATATTTTTTATTTTTTATTTATATTTGTGAATATATATTTTGATACTTATATTTCTTTTTAGGATTTTATAAGAGTTATGTTATAGGAAAAGTGATTGTATAATGTTATAGATATTCATTTTGCGTGTCTTAATTTTTATTTGTTTTTTTGTTTTAAAAAGTGTGGGCCTCACAAAATGTTGTGTGTGTAGGAAACTTTATTGTGTCATGTTAAAGTACAAAACGAAAATCCTTCTTTTTAGTTTCTAATACTTATATTTTGATAGTAAACATTAATTACTTGTTTTATATGATATAATCCTAGTAGTAACTTTTTTTCTGATTTCAACTAATTAACCTTAATTCAAAATGGCTTTCACATACTGCATTAATTGCCTTCTTAGCACCCCAACCCAAAAAAGTGAATGTTATGAGTGGCGGCGACTACCGTGCCATTCTCAGGGTAATGGTGCTTTTAGTTATTGGTATTGCTCGATTGAGTCCATCCCATTTGAAACGTGTCGGAATGTTAAAAAATAGAAGTGTTGGTAGTCTGAATTAGATCGGTTTTAGAAATAAAAATCATCCGATCCAATCCGTTCGGTTTGATCCTGTAATCATTCATTTGGTATTGATTTTTTTTCAAATCCGATATGATCCAATCCAATTTTTTCCGGTTTGAATTAGATTAATTTTCGGTTTTTTAAAAATCCTAAAATTTATTTCATGATTATTGTTATGTAAATAATATCTTTTGTATATATTAACTTTATAAAAAAAATTTAATACAAAAGCATCAGTAAAAAATAATATAGTTTTTTAATAAATAATAATATAATTTTTTTAATGAGATATGACGCTCTACACAAATAAATTTTTGTTAATGAGATGTGACTAGGTTTTTTTCTTGGATTTAGTTGACGTGTTAATAGATCTTGGGTTTAGAAATTTTTGGGCTATTGGGAAAAAAATTCAAACAGATAGAGAAGAATTAATATATTGGATCGGTTTGGATTGAATCGATTTTCATCAATCAATCCAAAAATCGATCAAATCCAATTAAAATTTGTAATTTTTATTCGATTTTCGATTTTTCGGTTCAGTTGCCGCGGTTGGAATCGGTTTGGATCGGGTGATGAACACTCTTATCAAAAATATGTGTCCGTACTTTTTGAGGAGGTGAGGTTTTAATTTTCGTTAGAAAAAGATTTCCTCCAATTTTTTTTGACTGAATTTAGATTCTGCCAAAAATTATGATAAATTAAAGTTTTTAATTATTTTTTACGGAAAAAAAATGTATCAAAAGTTGAGACAAAAAAAGTTTTTGTCAAAATTTTTTATTATTAGTGATTATGACCAAATCTTGTTCCATTTCTAATTTTGTCTTTAATTTGAAGGAAATTTTTTTCATCTCTATTTTCTTTTTCTTTTTTGGTAAGCTTTTTCATCTCTATTTTCGATAGAATAGGTTTTCGTCATAAATTTCATCACTATTTTTAACGAGATATTATTTGTCAATAAATTTTTTTTGTATTTGATATTTTTCTTGTAGTCACATTTAAAAATAATTCACGCTATGTAATTTTCACATTTTAATATAAGTAATTTTTAATATTTTCTCTGTCAAACCTCACAACAAATTGAAGAAACTTGAATTTTAATAATGATAAAAAATTTAAAGAATTTTTTATAAATTCTTAATTCTCTTTTCCTATTTTTTTATACTCATTATTAAAATCGAAAAAGTATAAAAAAATTTCTCTTTTTTTCTTTCCTTCCTAAAATAACTCACTCATAAGCAGTTAAGCACCCGGAGTTTTAAGACCCCACCGCACTTAAAAAAGGCCTTCTTTCTCAAACGCCCCCCGAGATTCCCGCGCTCCTAGCAGTGGGGTCCATACTTACATTTACATTTCTACTCCTTTTCTTTCCCCCTCTCTCTCTCCAGTTCGTGTTCAGTTCATTTGTCATTCAACTTCACTATTCTTCGCCACTTTCCCATGCATTAACTTTTCATTTCCACCTTTAACCTTTTTTCTACAGAACAATGAATTAATAAAAAACAAGAGTAAATATCATTTTTTTTGTTATCGGTAAATTTCATGTTTTAGTACGAAATAAATAAAAAAATTATTTATGATCCCTAAGAAATTCATAGACCTATCTAATTGAAATCGTAATTCCTCACAAATTCAAGAAAGACACATATTATTCTCTCAAAAAAATTAAAATGGATCCATTTAAAATTTTTTAGGACCATAAATAATTTTTTTATTTATTAAGGATTTAAAACAGGTATCGTGAAATTTACTGAGTACCGAAAAAAATATTTACTCTAGAAACAAACATAATGAAATAATCGTATTAGCATAAACCCGAGTTGTCTTCTCAGCCAAAGAAGCGGTAACATTATCTGACGTAAAGATGAAAAGTATTTTTATCAAGTAATTATAATTACTGAAAATATGTTGGAAAATTAAGTTTATTAAGAAAGTTAAACAAAAATTATTTGATAAGTCGAAATATTACAAAAAAATTAATTTAAGTTTCTTTAGTCTATATTTAGTTGAAGGTACAATATTACTGGGAAAATGAGTTAAAATTATCAAAGTAATTATTGTCTATCAAATTTTGACACATTATTTTAAAGATATTTGTGTTCAAATTTTTGCTCTCCAATCTTTTGTTGCCATCTAAATCAAAATATCACCCTCTAGGTGATATTCTCAAGTGATAATGTGTGTAAAATTTTACACACAATGTTCCATTCCCATTCAAATTAGAAATCTAAGCAAATTTTTTGAAAATCCCTACCAAATATGATTTTATTTAGGGAGCGTTTGGTAGAGGATAAATTTTTTTTTATCTGGGAAATAATTATTACCGAAATGTAGCAGGAAATATATTTTACTGTAATATTATTAAAAAACTGTTTGGTAGACCTATATTTTCTCAGAAAAACTAAAGTTGTTTTTTTTGGTAAAAGACTAAGGTTATTTTACTAAGTTTGTGTTTGGTTAGTTATGAAATATTAGTGGGAATGTGAGGTGAGGTTATTTTACTAAAATAACCTCACCTTTTCCATTCAAAAATTCTAACCTTTTCGTTCCTGAAGACAAAATGGAGGTCAATTTTGTCTTTAACTTGGCGTGTTTTTGGTTTCCCGGATTCTGAAAAAATCCATCTATTTTATGGATATTATATTTGTCATACAGTACAAAATTTATCACACACAAATACTTTCCCGTAAACAAATTTTTTCTGGCAAATCGTCAGATCTGAGATACCAAACATTGCTAACATTTTTCTCCTACCTGACTTTCTCGGTCATTCAGAAATAAACCGCGTGACAAACGCTTCCTTAAATCTGATGCGAACTTTCCCATATAACAAAATAAAATTCCAGTGCCAAACACACTCTTCACTTATGATATGAGATTATGAGAGTTATATTGTGAAGACAATAAGAAAAAAGTACAAAAATGATTACAAATAAAAATCTTTAATATTTATGTGGAGCTTATAAAATTTATTTTTGTAATTTTCTCCTTACGATAGGATTCTCTTCCATTAGTAAATGTCATAAGCAAAAAGAACATATAATTAGGATAATTAAAACAAGGGATAAGATATTCTGACACCCAAGTTATGTTACACCCATGTGACACCCAGTCAATCTCACCGTTAGATCGCTTATGTTGATCCAACGGTTATATTTATTTTCATCTTTGTATGGTCATGATTTTCCAAATTTAATATTTTATATTTATTTCTACCTTTGTATGGTTATGATTTCCCATATTTAATGTTTTCACTTTAAATTTGGGAAATCATGATCATATAAAGGTAGAAATAAATATAACCGTTGGATTAACATAAGCGATCTAACGGTGAGATTGACTGGGTGTCACACGGGTGTAACATAATCACAATATCCTATCCCTTAAAACAATACTATGTTTTGGATAAGAATTTTGTTATTAAGACATTATGAGAAAATAGTGGTGTTAGACAGCCCAATTTATGGAACACGAGTAGCCCTGCTTAATATATAACTACATCTTTTTAATATTTTATCAAAAATAAAGAAATATTTATCACAGTTAAAATTACACATTTTCTATAACAAAACTTTCCAATATTTACGGAGAATGAATAATCAATTTATATTTGTATAAAAATAATAAGTCTTGCACTTATTTTCAACTTTTAATTTCACTCATATCTAATGACTCAATAAAATAAAATTGTTATATGCAAATGAGATCAACAGCTAATAAATGATATAAGACTTGTAATTCTTATATCACTGTAAATTAATCATTCCCATACAATTTTAATTATTAGATTATAATTGTTTCATCTGATTTTTACATATGTGCATTCTGATTTATGTCACTAATATTTTATGTAAGGAAATAAATCTACCAGATGTGTAGTAAGCATTATTCTTTTTTTTTTTTATAAACAGTAAGCATTATTCTTATTTTACACACCAAATCGCAAATTTGTTATGAAATCTTTGGCCCAAAATAACAAATCTCTGGACAACCCCGTGTCCACTGAAAATCTCAACAATCGACTGTTTTTCATGTGAATGCTTCTCAAGACTAAAATTATGCAATTTCAAGGTTTAAAATAGCAAAATTAGGCTTTAAAGTTTCATGAATAAGGGATTCATTCTTGCGCTTTGGTTGATCCAGTATAAGTTCAGAAAACTTTCAATAGTGGCATCAAATCGTGGGATGTTGCACTTTGGAACTTGCATGCATTTTCATATATTTATATCTTGTTCAAAGATCCTAACTTCGTTATATGAAAAGACCTTGGAAATATGATGAGCAGCAGGTTTTGGTGGAGTGATAAAAAAGATTTGTTAAATGAATATGTCAATTATGAATATATTGAAAAGAAAATGTAGTTCATTAAATTGTAAACAATTTTGATAAAAAAGAAGGCTACATGAATTTTTTTTTAAAAATTATAAGAATTATATAGTTAAAGATTTATTTGCAGTATTTTTTAGTTCAAAATATATACTAGTAATATTTTTCAAAAATAATAAAACTTATTTTTTTTAAAAAAAAATTGTTTGTTTTTTCAAGTTGTTTATAAATGATGCACGTATACATTGAATCCGAGAATGACCTATAGGGGTGTTCATCAACCGATTCAAACTGCGGTGACCGAACTGAAAAATCGAAAATCGAAAAATCGATTAAAAACATCAAATTTTAATTGGATTGAATCGTTTTTTGGATGGTTGATGAAAACCAATCCAAACCGATCCAATATATTAATTCACCTCTACCTATTTGGGTCTTTTCTTAATCATAGCCTAAAAATTTCTAAACCCAATAACCTATCAACTAAGCCCAAGAAAAAATCTAGTCACATTTCATCAACAAAATTTTATCTTTGTAGAGCTTTATATCTCGTTGAAAAGAAAAAACTATATTATAATTTACTAATGCTTTTGTATTTCAAATAAAAATAAAAATTACAAAACCAATATATACAAAAGATGTTATTTGCACAATAATCATGAAATAAATTTTAGGATTTTCAAAAAACTGAAAACCGATCCAATCCAAACTGAAAAAAATTGGATCGGATCGGATTTGAAAAAAAAATCAAAACCGAATGGATGATTATATGATCAAACCGAAGGGATTGGATCGGATCATGTTTGTTTCCAAAACCGATCCAATCCAAACCGCGAACACTCCTAATGGCCTAAATCTGGATATTCCAATTCCTTACGGTTCAGGAGCACGGATGACATATTAGATACGGAAAAAGCAAGATATCGACACGTTATATAATATGAAAATTTTAAAAATTACAAAATATGATAGGTTTCAGATATAATGCATAACATTATTATATGTTATTAAAAATATTAATATTAGCATAAAAAATTCTAAATGAAATATTATCTATATCTTAGAAATGAACATTTGTTATTATAAATACAAGAAAGTCTATTATTTATTTAATTGTTATATTATTTCACTTATATAAAAGTATTTAAAATTATCCAAAATGACACGTATTTAACAACAACTATTATGAAAATTCTTACTTCCTAACTTGTAATATAGAAATTAACATCATATATAACTAATAGTTATGAGGGATATCTTGAAAATTAAAAAGATGTTAATTATAGTCTCATATGTCCCATATAAGATGGGTTGGACCAAATCATACATGGTTGAAGGATGAAGACTTTGAGCTAAGTATTGAAATAAATGGTTTTGAGATGATTTATGTATATGTAAGAGCTGTTGAATGCTTGCGGCGCAATGGAAGAGAATGAGGGAGGGTACTTGCAAAGACACTATGACGCTCAAGTCAGTATCAATGTTAGGTTTATATTATAGTCAATTGGAATCAGATGATCATACTTGGATTTGTACCCTTCATATTTATAGCAAGTCTTGTGCCACATTTTGGAGGCGGCATATCTTCTTATTGATTGTTGTGAGCTGCTGTCTTTCTGGCTATTTTCTTTATGAACAAGTATATATGATAGCCTGTCTTTTTAGAGTAGTGGTAAACTGAAACTGTCTTTCTTGTGTTGGCCATTACACGCGGTGAAACTCAGTTTTTTTTTTTTTTAGGACTTTCCTTAATTTTTAAGTTATACAATACGGCTTACAAATATAAGTATTTTGCTCAACGGGATATTGCGCCTTCTTGAACTGGACTCCAAACCTCATGTGCTTATCTATTATCCATATCATAGTCAAACCCTTTACATCCTCTTAAAATCTTAATAATTAGCTCATTTTACAACATACGTAAGTAAAGTAGTCTATTCTAAAATCAGTTTGTCTCCAAAGTAAGTAAAAATATATTTGATTTTAATTAAATATAAAGTACATCATAATCCTTGTTCACTTAAATTTAAAAATTGATACACTCTTGTTGCTTCGTAAATATAATATACTTTAAATTTCTTCCAATACTAAAATTTTGTTGCTTCGTAATCTAATCTTATAGGATTTAATTAGGGGACAGGATATTGTTACGCTCAAATAAAGTTACGATCAATGTTACGACCAATCATCTGACCGTTACATTGGTAGTAGCGGTCCGACGGTTCTCATTGATCTCTTAAATAGTCCCTCTATATTCGTTTCTCTCTCCCCATTCTCTCTCTCCTCGTTGATAACCATACACTCTGCCACCGCCCGCCGCCCATATCCTCTGTCCCGACGTCCAACGGTGCCGCCTTCCTCTGTCGCGCTGCCGCCGCTGCATCCCGCGGAGAGCTCCGCCGAATACACGAGCTAGGGTTCGATTTTTACAACCAAAGTCGATTTTTACCAGATATACCAGGTTCGATTTTTCTGATCTGCGCCTGAGTTACCGATTTAATTTGATCTTTCATAGAATTATTAATTATATTAATGGAATGGAATGGTATATATGTATAAGGGTTCGATTTTTCATAGAATTATTAATTATATTAATGGAATGGAATGGTATATATGTATAATGGTTCGATTTTACAACCGAATTCGATTTTTACCCGATATACCAGGTTCGATTTTTCTAATCTGTCTGATTTACCGATTTAATTCGATTTTTCATAGAATTATTAATTATATTAATGGAATGGAATGGTATATATGTATAAGGGTTCGATTTTTACAACCAAATTCGACTTTTACCAGATATACCAGGTTCGATTTTTCTGATCTGCCTGATTTTCCGATTTAATTCGATTTTTCATAGAATTATTAATTATATTAATGGAATAGTATATATGTATAAGCGTATATTTATCAAGGGTATGCAGAATATATATTTTAGCAAAACTCATATATGGGCGGCGGCGGACAGTGGTAGAGTGTATGGTTATCAACGAGAAGAGAGAGAAGGGGAGAGAGAAACGAATATAGATGGGTTATTTAAGAGATCAACGAGGACCGTCGGATCGCTATTACCAATCTAACGGTGAGACGATTGGTCGTAACATTAGTCGTAATTTTATTTGGGTATCATAATATCCTGTCCCAAGGTTATATTTGAAATAATGTTTCAATATTGTTTTAAAACTAAACTTATCACTTACGACTTGAATGATACATTTTTTAAATGAAAGATAATTTAGACTCTAAATCATAAGTTAAAAATGGTATTAAATTATAAACTATTGAATCAATAAAATATTATATATAAAGGTTAAATATATTACAAACTCAGACTAGAAACAGATTACGTTACGGATATTAATTATAGACTTTATGAAGAGAAGTTATTGTTAAGACTAAACTGGTCATTAGAGTTGTACTTTTCTTATTCTTTTGATTAAAGGATGTGCTTTTGTGCCTGCCACTATCAATTGTAGTAAATCCTAGAAGTTTATAAGAATGAAAAATAATCCAAGCATATATGCTAAGCAGGAGGCTATCCTTGGAGGACCCATGTCTGCCATTAAATCAAATCAAATATGTTTAGCAAATCCCTTTTACAGATTTAATCTAATTAGTCATAATACCAAACAACTTTGTTGCGTAAGAATGACAAAATTGAAGAATTAACGGATAAAATATGAGTGGGATAAGAGGAGGCTGAATAATATCTTTAACTACTTGTTAAGCAAACCAATCAACTTTATAGTAAGAATCCGAGGAGATAATGTTTAGCTTTTGATTCACAAATTAATCAATATCTTGCGACTGATGTGGAACGATATCATCCACGTTCCTTGTTACGTTGCAATAAAATCAGAAAATAATATATAATAATGAATAATAACTTAAATAATTAATTGTAATTATTAATGAAAAGAAAAGGACAAATTTAAAAATAAAAAGAATTTGCTTGCTTTATTAGGTAAATCATTATTCGGCTTTGCTGTCAAACAATGAACATAAAAGGAGAATTAAGCGTCCTAAGCAACTTAATAGTCAATAAAAGGCGTCATTTTTTCTATTAACCTAATGCAAATACAGTAAAGAGCACTATCTATTGACTAAAACGTGGAAAAGACTGACGATGTCAATTTAAAGAGATAAGCAAATTGATTTGTGGGAAAGAGACCGAAAAAATTCGCATCAATCAAACCTGTCGAGTTCAGGAAAAGAACAGTATCAAAAAGTATTTGTTGATTAAACTAATAAAATATTATAGGGATTAATGTTGGGTTTTACGAGTGTTGTCTTATAGAAAAGTGATTCTGTAGAGATTTGTTTAGCGTGCTTTATTTTTTTTATTTTAAAAAATGTGGGCCCCACAAAATATTGTGTGTGTAGAAAAAAAAATCTCATTAATGTTAATATCCTAGTTGAAATAAAGAGCAAAGGATGGGTTTATCAAAAAAAAAAAAGAGAGCAAAGGATGGTTATATTTATGGGGTATGACTCATACTTTGTATGTTAATAATGATTTTTGTTGGCGGGGTAAGTAAAAAAGTAATTGGGATTTCGCTCATAGTTGAGCGAACGAGGGAGCTGCCTCAGCCGGGATGTGGAAGCAGCGCCCCCAACCTCGTAGCGGCCTGGTATCGTTGTGAGTTTCTGATTTATTATAATTTTATTTTTCTTAGTAATATGGGCTTGGGCCCATAAATAGCTGTTGTTAGGGTTTTCTAAATCCTATTTATATTTCGTTGCAAACTGAGTGACTTGTAACGAATGACAATGAGATGAATATAGTGCAGACAAGCTGAACGTAGCCTACATTGGATGAATCAGGTAAATCATTGTGTCAATTTCTCTCTTCCCTTACTCTTTTCATTTTATCGATTTGTGTGTGTATAAGTTTCCAACAATAATGACAAATTTTTTTTACAAACTATACTATATTTTACCTCACCGTAGTTTATAAGAGTTTCTAAATATAAATTCTATTATCTACTTCAAGGTTCCAATTGTATTTTTAATCTAAACAAAGTTTTTTATTGGTAAGTATTGAAACGTTATTTCTTAAAGTAGAAGTTTAAGGAAGCCAACGTAAATTACAAACTTTATAAAAATTTAACTTTGATCAAACAGTATTTATAAATAAATTTATACATTCAAATTTAAGTGTACAATTGTGTAAATCGTTGATTAAGTACATCAATATATTTTAAGAATTAATGTTTCAAGTGAGAGATATTTTTATCTCTTACAAATACACATAAAAATATGTGTGGTTGATGTGAGCTTTTTCTTTTTCTTCTCTTCAAATAGCCTCACATGGACCTATACATTTTTATATTTGATAAAATTATCACTACAAATAAGAAACATTAATCCTTATATTCTATTGCCAATAATAATAGAATTTTATCAATGACAAGATTGTGTTAGAATATTGAAGTGTGATAGAGTTATACAGGGTTGATAATGGGTTAAGTGAAGATCATATAAGTTGGAGGACCCATGAATCCAATATTTTAAGATTTTGGGTAAAGACATGACGTCAAACTCATTTCTTGTGATTAGGCTAGCTTAGCACATTGCTGGTGGTCTCCCACCACCTGGTCTGTATAACAGTGGTATCAAAGTCAGTTTTGACTTTATTAGCCAAGTGTTTGGCTAGAGGCTTGTTAAGTATTTGAACTCAGAGTACTTAGAGATGCTCCTGTCGAAGGGGAGAGTACTAATGCGGGGGTTTACCCTTAAGAGGGAGATTGTTGGGATATTCAAATGAGATAAAGTTTACATTGGTTTCTAATGGGTTACGTAAAGACCATATAAGTAGAAGAACACATAAACCTTGTAACCTCACGTGCACCGGGTGTATTAACGTAATTATGGTATTAAACGCAGCTAGGATTTAAAATAATTATGGATAAACTTTTTCCTTCTCAAATAAAGTCACTGCGAGTTCATTTACGTCTACTTCCTTAGTTATTAACCTTACATTAGTTAGAGTTATCCTACATTAGTCTATAGCCGCATAATAAGTAGCCCACATAGACCAAAAAGCGGTAAAATATAATTTAAAGATGTTAGCTTAATGAGCTTTTGTGCCCAAAAGTGCGTTGTAGCACATTTCGATATGTTTTAGCACTTGTTAGTGCGCTATAGCACTCCAGCATGTTGGAGCGCACTCAAGAGGTATTTTCTTCGCATTTAGTGTGCTTTAGCGTACTATAGCGCCCTCAAATAGTTGTTTATTGTCTCATAGCGCATTTTAGCACCCTCTAGCGCATTGTAGCACACTTGGGTGAGTATTTTCTAGTTTCTAATTGTGTTGTAGCGCGCTTAACCAGAGAGAAATGTCCCATATCGCATTTTAGCATGCTTTGACACGCTGTAGCGCGCTTGGCACAGAATTGAAAGGTTCTTTTAAGGCATTGAACCTCTCTTTGAGGATATAAACACAACTCTAAATACCTAATGGCCAATCCTACAGTGTTTACAATTTATCAACCTCAAATGCATACATTTTCCAACCATTCCATGATTGTATGACTTTCATTCCAAGTCAATATACATTAAAATATATGTATGATCATATCTTCTTAAGTCTCATAATGCTCATTTTTACAAAGCAAGGCACTTGAGCTATTCAATTACATCACAATGTTCACCAAAATCAAATCTATCTTATAATTGGCTCTCCTTTGATATAGGCACACATATGACCAATATATATACAACTCCCATACTAATATCCACATATACGTTGCCAAAATAATAGTCCTAACATGACCCTATATCAAAAGCGCCAAATCAAAATGCAAATGTTATTACTTCCTAAATTTGTTTTTTACTATGGGAAGTTCTAACTCCTTCACTTGAGGTACCCAAAATATAATTCCCCACACAGGGTAAGATAACAATCTCATTAAACTACGGGTTCTTGGAGACTCCTCCACCCTTGAGTTCACTTCCATGATGTATAGGTATTAAAACAAGAAAAGCATAACATATTACATAAAATTAAACATACACATAACACTAAAGCCACTCCATTGACCCACTTGCCAAAAAAGGAGTGCTTGTATGGCACTTCCAATGGAAGTCCCTATAAGCTCCTCCTCTCAGGTTTTAACCACAATAAATTTATTCTATGAATCTGGTTTCAAGGGAAGTCAATACGTTTATATTCTCCTAGCTAGGTAACCTCCTCAATTATGCATTCATACACAAGCATGTATTCTCATATCATGTATTATTACTTATTCTAATACACAATGCACATCAATCCATCAAAACCATTACTCTTAATGGAGTATAGTGGAACAACAAGATGGAGTAATCTTAAGGTCCAGGAGTTTATCTTGAAGTAATTCACCTTATACTCTCCCCGTCCAAAGAGTCACCATCAACATAATCCACACTAGTCCAACCTATACCAATGGGTGGATTTCCAACAACAACATACGTACACAACAAAATCAAGCTACAACCTTTAACATCATCAGACCATGGGTTTAGAAACTTACAAAAAATTCTTGAAATCTCAAGAAAACCCAAGCACAGTGGTTGTTTCACCTCACTTTCAAGCCAACCAATAACACCTTTACAACAAAATCACAAGGTTAAAGCATTAATTCCACCATTTATTGTTCAAATACCCAAAACTCCAAATCATCAAACCTTAACCCACATTCCATATCCATGAAACTCAATGGAAACCCAAATACAACCATCAAAACTAATCTCAATGATCTAAAAGCTTGGAAATGAAAAGAAACCAAGCTCCAACGGAGAGAAAAATCTTTCTCCTCCACCAACCAAAGTGGCACCTCAAGCTTCTAGTGAGGAAAGGAGATATAGCTTCTTCTTGGTTCACTGAAAGGAAGGATGAAGGAGATGAAATAGTCTTTCATTTCTCCCTTCTCACTTAATCGATGGGAGGGAAAGTGGAGAAAATGAAAATGGTGTCTTGGGGGAGAGGGAATGTGTCGATGGAAAAGAATGAGAGTATGGAAGGAAAATAAAGTGTTTGTTTTTATAAAATATCTCAAATGGTGATTTACCATTTCCCCCCCTCTCACATTACTTCTCTCACACCCATTCATTAGATCACTAATTCCCACAACTTAGCAAATCATTGGGTTATTGATTTTATGTGAAAGGTATTACACAAAATAAATTCTAAGTCTAAGAAGACTTTTACTTAATTATGATTTTTCCCCTAACCAAGGCTTAGCTCCAAAAGCTAAGTTTTTTCATTTTTTTTTTTTGATAAACAAGTTTTTTCATTTAATTAGCCCTCTAGTTACATATTAATATCTAATTAATGTAATTTAGTTATACGGGTTATTATAAACCCAACGCCTTAAGATTTTGAGTTGAAATGTAATTTCTGTCTATGTGTGATTGAGCTATCTTAGCCCATTGCTAGTGTTTTCCCATGCCATGGACTTCCCCTGGCCCACCTAACACTAGTATTAGAGCCAATTATAGACTAAGCTAGCCAGGAGTTAGGTTAGAGGTTCTTGTAGGGTAGGGGTGTTCGCATTCTAGATTGGATCGATTTTAAAGCAAAAATCATTCGATCCAATCCCTTCAGTTTGATCATTTAATCATCCATTCGGTTTGGTTTGTTTTTAATTCGATCCAATCCAATTTTATTCAGTTTGGATTAAATTAGTTTTCGATTTTTCGAAAAGTCTAAAATTTCAGCCATACAAATCACTATCTATATTAAATAAAGTCATTCAAAGTTACAAATCACTAGAAAATTCAACTCTTCAAACTAAAACAAGTCTTAAAACTCATAAAGAGTTAAAATAGATTAATAGACAATAAAAATTAAAACAAGATAGTTTGCTATCAATAACATCTAAGATTCCAAGTTTATAAAATAACAAGATTCTAAGTCACTATCTTTCAAAACAATAAATAGATAATACATTGAATCGGTTTAGATTGGATTGGTTTTCACCAACCAAACCGAAAACCAATCCAATCCAATTAAAACATGTGAATTTTTTTTTGTTTTTGATTTTTCGATTAATTTAGTTTCCTTTTTTTTGGTTTGGTCACTGCGTTTTGAATTGGTTGATGAACACCCCCACTTTGGCGGATATTATTGGGATAATCAAATGTTATGGAGTCTCATATATGTTCATAATGATATAAGTGAAGATCATATAAGTAGGAGGAACCATGACGATTTCGGGTCAAAATATGATATCGACATCACTTGTTGTGGTTGATGTAACTTAACACATTAGAGGTAGTACCCCCTCCATGGGCTCCCGTTGGCTCGCAAAACAAAAGTATTATAGCTCTTGAATCTCAATGTTTAGTTTACAACAATTGTTATGATCAAGAGTTTCGGTTCTTGCTTGCATTTTATGTCAATCTTCGAAATTGCTTTTGTTACATGTTTTGCTATACCTGTTGGTTAATGTAAAACTCTAAAAAAATTATAATAATAATTCAATCATAAAAAACACTCCAAAAATATACAATTCAATCCTGAATTATTAAAAACAGACTCAAAAATATATAAATAAATCATAAATTATCATAAATAACATTCCGAAAATATATAAATCAACCATAAATCATCATAAACTACACTAAAAATATATATAAATCAATCATAAATTATTATAAAAAACATTCCAAAAATATATAATTCAACCATATAAAGCTTCATAAACGAAATTGTAAGATATTCCATATGAAAATATTTTCTTTAATGATTATTAGGTAAATTATATTTTACTATTATCATATTAATTTTCATCATTGGTATGATAATATTTTTGCTTATAAATAGAGGCATGATGGACCATTAGTTATTGCTTCAAAATGGAGAGAAATTAAGGAGGGGAAGGTCTTGGAAAATTTAGAGAAAACTCTACTAAGAAAGAGGGAGAGGAAAATAAAGGAACTTTAGAGTCATGAAGCTTTATAATAAGGAAGACAAAAGTAAATACTAAGAGTGGGGATAATTTCTTTCTTTCTTCTAAAATATAAACTCCATGGAAGTGATATTTTTTATTTATTTTACTTTTCCTCTTCCTTCCTAACTGGCCTCTAGGGGTGCTAAACGAATCAGAGGCCTTTGGCTTGGCTCGTGAAGGCTTGAATTTACATGTATAAAATTGGTTGTTGACACCAGACTTGAACTTGTATAAAAGCTCATTTAATAAAAAGGCCCCAGACTTCAGTTCAAAAGCTCGGCCTTAGAGCCTCAGGCTGGACTAGTATATTATTATTATTTTTTATTTTATATCTTTTATACTACTTGTATAGCCCTCTCTTTCTCCCCAATCCATTTCACTCCATTTTATTGGTTAAACAGAATTTTTGAATGATTTTGTTTCTATATTATGTTGTTTGAATAAACATTGAATTTATGAAATTATGGAATTACTAGTGTTGTTGATTGTATATTCTATTTTTGGATAAATTTTTTTTGTCTTATTTTTTTTAAACAGGCTAAACCAGGCTTTTATTTTTTGTAAATAAGCCAGGTCACAGGCCGATAATTATATTTATAACAAGTAACAGGCTTGGTTAGGCTGGCACATTTAAACCACTGTTGTAAAACTCGGCCCGATCCGGCCAGGTCGACCCGGAACCCGGTCATCGGATCGGTTCGGGTTAAGCATTGGACCGGTCATGCATCAACCCGGTCAAACTCGGTCAAAACTGGTGACCGGTGACTCGGTCGGGTCATGCATTTAAAAAAAATCAAAAATCAAAATTGTTTCATCTTATTAGAAAAAAAAAGTGTAGAACTCATTTTAAAAGCAAATTGTAATTTTATTTACTAGTATACTCTTTTACATTTACCTCAAATTTCAATTTCCAATACTCAAGCAATTTGTGAAATAATGAATTAACAAAATGTGACATATGTTATTTTAAAGTAGTTGAATTTGAAAAATATGAGTTCAATGCCATTGAGAGGTATGTTTACGGGGATTCAAGTTGCAATTTAAATTGACATAGTAATAGTGTGCATTTTGATTTATTTATATTTTATTTTTTTGAATTTATTTAGTGAACCTTGTTTAAATCATTTTAGATATGGAAAATATAATTGGATTTATATGTTCACATTTATATTTTTTTTATATATCTATATATATCCGGGTCAACTGGTCCGACCAGTGACCCACAGGTCCGACCAAATGACCCAGTAATCCAGTACCCTGACCGGGTTGATGCTCGGGTCGGGTTTAATAACACTGATTTAAACACAAGATTAGCCTTTTAAGATCAAAGCTAGGCTCGGTTCGGCCCGGCCCGTTAACACCCCTACTGGCCTCGATAGTATATCGTGTTTCAATTTATTTTATTTTATTTATTTCAGCAATTTGTATTTCTACAATTTATAATTTTGCATTTTATATTTTGACAATTTATATTACAATGATTTATGTTTTTGTAATTTATGCTTTTTCAATTTACATTTGTTCAATTTATATATACGCATTTTATAATTATATATATATATATATATATATATATGTGTGTATATATGTATATATTCTACTTTTTATTTAAGCAAATTTACAATTTTGCAATTTGTAATTACTACTTACGTGCATAGTAACGTATACATGATGTCATGTATGTAACAAATGTCATATATGTATTATTTAATTATTTATTTTCATTTTTGCATGTTCATTATATTGATATGTTATGTCTTTACTTTTAAAGTAAATTATCACCGTAAATTTTGTACGGTAATTTTTTTATAAGTTATAAAGATTCTTTGTAGTGATATGATTGTTCTTACTTTTGTTGTGATGTCAAATTTAAGTAATGGTATGTTATAACTTACAATTTCCTTTTATGGGATCTTTTTGGAGGTATTCGCATACTTGTTTGCCTAAAGAGTGTATGTGAGTTCTCATAGAAGTTCGTATAAATATGTGCATGGTTAAGAAACTTAGTTTCTTGAGTCATGGAACGAATTCCTTTGACAAGATGAGGCATGGGGACACCCTTGCAGAGTATAGAGCTATGATAAATAAAAAAATACATGCTTATGAGAATGTCTTGGAATATAAACTTATATATATCTATATATATTTGTGATGTTAGACTTTTTCAAAATATTATGATATTAACATTATTCATTTTAAACCATGGATGATTTCTTCATACTAAGTTATGGCCGGGAACATTACACTTCTATAGACCTTTTAAATTATTATCTTCACCTAGATAAAAATCTCATTAAGTGTGTGTTTTTAAATGTGGATGATAAAGCCTAAAGTAGATGTGTGTGTGTGCAAGAAAGAAGTATTAACTAATCAAGTCTAAATTTTATTTAGTTATGAAATTTTGTATTAGACCATAATTATATTTTGGTTGCAGTATTTTTATATTGTAAAAGTTAACTAATACCCTATGTTGATTTAATTGTTTGTACTTTGGTGTTCTGGAATAAAGTCAATTTTAATAAGACTTTCATTTCAAGTCTTGTGTGTAATATAAGTATATAATTAGAGTTCAAAATACATACATAACGTTACTCGTGAATAATTAAAGGATTTGTAGTTATATTCTCGTATATGTTGGATATAATCTTGCTTTTGTTATCTACAGTCTTGTATCAGTTGTTGTTCAAAATAGCATCCACGTGTGTGGAGGTGGGGAGATTTCATAGAAAAAGTGACTTCAACATGAGGAGAGAAAAAATGAAGGTTGTTCTCATTCACCAAAATTGTGAAAAAGCTCTTGGTGGAGAGAAAGACTTCCCTATTTCCCTTACCCCTGATGAGAAGACTGATATGGTAGAAACATTATATAGTATGCTCATCCTTCACTTGTTTGATAAAGTTTTAAGACAAGTTAATGATGAAACAATCCCCCCTAGGGTTTGGATGAAACTTGAGCTTATGTTTATGACTAAATCCCTTTCAAATAAAATTTACCTAAAAGAAAAATAATTTGGCTTTAGGATGGAATCTAGGAAGTCTTTAGATGAAAGCTTGAATGAATTTAAAAGATAAATATTATCCTTCTTAATGCCTTTCCTGAATCTTTTAAAGATGTAAAGGCTATCATCAAGTATGGCAAAGAGTCCTTAGGACTGGAGGATGTTCTAAGTGCCCTAAAGTCAAGGGAATTAGAACTTGATTTAAATAAGAAAGTGGTTGTTGAAAGGTTGAATATTAATGGTAAACATAGGAAGAAAAGTTAATTTAATAAAAATAAAAATAACAGTTTTAATAAAAATAACTACAATCAAAACAAAAGCAAGGTCACTTGCTGGCTGCGTCACAACGAGAGACATGTGAAGAATAATTGTCTTGATAAAGGAAAAACTAAATCCTCTATCTTTAATGGGAATAAGATTGAATATACTAATGTTTTCAGTGGTTATGTTGTTGGAACTTGTGGAACCAATGCACTCAACGAAAAGAACATAAAGGTTCAGCGATTTTGATGATAACAAACAAGCATGGAAAGAAAGTCTCATCGTGCAACTATCAAAAAGGAGTCCAAACAAGATCAAGACTCAAGCTTCAAGAGAAGTCTCTAAGTCTAAACTCAAAATAATATATAGGACTTGGGATTATTTGTAAGTTGATTCCTTACATGAACAAAGCTCAAAGTATTTTTAAAGTACATGCATTAAATCATCAATCAACATTGTGGTATTTTTCTAAACATGAAAATATACTTTCAATATTCATAAACTGCTTAAACATTATTTGAAACTGTCTTTAAATCAAGAGAAAACCATGTAAGGGTGAAATCCAACCTGTTGACAGGTTGGTAATCGATTACCGAACTATGGTAATCGATTACCCTTCATGGTAATCGATTACCCAACCAATGGTAATCGATTACCCACTATACAGAGACAAAAATAACGGCTATAAAACGGCTAGTTTGCGAAAATGGATAAGAAATAGACTTTGGGGACCCTCTATAAATAGAGGCTACTGTTCCCATTGATGGGACACACCTCTTGATCATTATTGCACATTAATTCTCATCCTATTTTGCATTATTCTTGTCTTCATATCATAAAATCTCTTTGAGCTTTATTCTTGTAAGAGTGTCATATACCATTGTCCTTCAACTTGTATTATTTGTACTTTGAGAGTACTTAGTCATTGTTAAACACCTTCATTTGATTAATTGAGTAGTTAGGGGAGTGAACCCTATACACTTGAAAGGTCACCAAATTCCTAAGAAAATTTGGAGTGAAAAGTTGTAAGGCATCAAGAGCCCGAATTCTTGAAAAGGTGTAGTGGTTTGTCAAGCACCCTCAAGCTTGATAGTGAGTGAAAAGAATTGATCGAGCTGCTTCAGTCTGGACGTAGGTCACAGTGGTGGTGACCGAACCAGGATACATCTAGTTTGCAATTTCTCTAACCCTGATCTCTTTATTTGCATATTGAAATTGCCTTTTTAGTTTGTCTTTGCGTACTAGCTTGTTTGCTTTGCTAGTCTTTTTCTTGCTCCTACGCTTAGATTATTTTCTACTAAATCGCTTTATTGAAGAAATAGTCTTTAAAACATCAAAGGAGGTACTTTGCGAAAAGATTTTGTTAAACTCAATTCGCCCCCCCTCTTGAGTATTGAAGCCACTTGTCCAACAAAACTGTCATGTGCCTCTCATGAAGTTAAATAAGTGTTGGATTCTAGTTGAACCTTCAATTTGACACCTATGAGAGATTACCTTTGAGGCTATAAACCCCTAGCAGGTGGTAGGATTTTCATGGGAAATGACCAAACCTGTAAGGTGGTTGGTGTAGGAGCTATAAAATTGAAACTAGGTGATGGTTTTGGTAAAGTCCTAAAAAATATGAGGCATGTCCCGAACCTTAGGCATAATCTAACATCCATTGGCATGTTAGATTTGACTTGTTTCTCTTTTAAGAGCCAAAAGGGGTAACTAAAGGGTTAAGTGAATATCTTATAAGTGGGAGACTCCATGAACCCGATGTCTTAAGATTTTGGGTTGAGTCCACTTGTTGTAGTTGGGCTAGCTTATTCCATTGGTAGTGGTCACCACCGATGGCTCCCCCTAGCTTGCCTGATAATGGTATAAGAGTTAGGTTTAGCATGTACTAGCCATATATTTTGGCTAGAAGTTCTGTTGAGGGGAGCATATATATCAATATGGGCTTCATACTTGAGGGAAAGATTGTTGGTATATTCAAATGTGATGGAATCCGATATTGGTTGGTAATGAATTAAGTAAAGATCACATAGGTGAGATGACTCATGAATTCAATGCCTTGGGTTGAGATGTAGCGTCAAGGACCCTTGTTGTTATTGGGCTAACTTAACCCATTAGTAATAATCCATTGTCGTGGGCTCGATCCCTTGATTTGCATAACACGTGGATTATGAAAATAAATAAATATATGTTGCTATTAAAGAAACAAAATAATATCAATAATTCCCAATATAGAATATATATCACGTGCTTAATTAATACCGAGAGTTTTAGGTGGTGTTTGGCTCACCGCTTTTTAAAAGAAACCTATGCAAATGTAAGAAGGATTCTTGAAATGAGATGTTTGGTTTACAGTGATTTAGTGAGAAAACTATCCATCCAATTTGCATGGGTTTTTAGATTTTGGAACGGAATGATAGGTTTATTTATTGTTGAGAAAGCGTTTTGGGAGGTGGGTTTTTGAGATAAAGGTGGGTAATCTCACTGTTCACTCAAATTTTTCACTATATATTACCTCCAACCAAACATACATTTCCTAAAAGTTACCTAATTTTCCCTGTAAAGTTTTTCCCTACCAAACTACTTTTTTAACATTTTCCTATCTATCTCACTTTCTTACCATTTCCCTATCAATTTTATTTCCCTAGTATTCAAAAAATTTCTTCTCAACCAAACGTCCCCTTAAGGACTTTGGTTGATTATTATGTGAACGGAAATAAAATTTAAAAAACACCAATTTTCTAACTATTAAGGTTTAAAATAATTAATAAGAGATAATGATTAAAATAAAATTTGCATTGTAAATGAGAAAAAAAATGTAGAAGTTGTAGTTGATGTTAATTTTTATGAGCTATTAGATGAAAGAGTTCGTCTTTTTTTTTTTTTGGATTACATCCGGGTATCCCCAAAGCCAATAGCCATGAGACTAATCCCTAGCCCCGAGTCAGCGCACAAAGTAGTAAAGAGCTGGCCAAGAGTTCGTCTTTAACAAACAAATTGCACAATTTCTCAAAATTAATAAACTATATGATATTTAATTTCCATAATTTAAAATTGTCGTGATTTTTAATTTTGAATAAATACGCACAAAACATTAATTGAACAAGAGCTCAGTTGTTATTTAAATTATTAATATGTTGATTAAGTTATAATATCATCAACAATATCAAAGACATTTATGACAATGTAAAATAATGGAATTGAGGACTAAAATTGAGCGTGTATCTTACTTTGCCATAAAATAATTTACTCATACACACATATATATATATATATATAGGGTAAACATTTCTCAAGCAGCTTGAGATAAGTTTATATCCAGCTAGCCCCAAAACTACGTCGTTTTGATTAATTAAGGGTGTTTATGTAATTTTAGGTTAGTTAATGAAGGGTATTTCAGTAAAATGTATATGATATAAAAATAAATAAAATTACAAAAACACCCTTCATTAATTCATCTAAAATTACATAAACACCCTTCATTAATCAAAACGACGTAGTTTTGGGGCTAGCTGAAGATAAACTTATCCAAACTGCTTGAGAAATATTTTTCCATATATATATATATATATATATAGGGTTTATTAAGCTTATACAATAGGAGAGAAGTTCTCTCATGCTATAGAGACCATCATGTGTGGGACCCACCCACTATAGAAAAAGAAAAAATAAATAAATAAAAGTAACACGAAAATCGATGTATGTGTAGGAGAGAAAAACACTATCCTACAACATAAGAATATATTTTCCATATATATGTATATACATGTGTGTGTGTGTATATATATATATATATATATATATATATATATATATATATATATATATATATACAAATACGTCGTATATGGGGGGATAAAGGAAGTTCGCATTTAAAATTAATTGTAGAAAATAAAGATATTATATTTATTTCCAACTTTTTGATTAATCCCCAAATTTAAAATTTTATATTTATTTGAATTAATGAAGGTTGTTTCCGTTATTTTGTTTATATTTTTATCCACCTTTGTATGGTTATTATTCCCCATACACATGCTTTTACATTATAAAACGACGTAGTTTTTGGTGTAAATGCATAATCCTTAGGTGCAAAGTGGTTGTACATGTTTAAACCCTATATATATATATATATATATATATATATATATATATATATATATAGTGTATATAGGGGTAAATATTTCTACAGTCACTTTAGATAAGGTCATCTACACCTATCTCAAAAACTACGTCGTTTTGATTAATGAATGATGTTTCTGTAATTTTATGTGAATTAATGAAGGTTGTTTTAGTAATTTTGTTTATTTTTTATCATATGTATTTTACTTAGACACACTTCATTAATCAAAACGACGTAGTTTTTGGTGTAACTGTAGATAACCTTATCTAAAGTGGCTGTAGAAATGTTTTTCCCCCATATATATATATATATATATATATATATATATATATATATATTTGAAAGCATTAAATGCGGGGAATCTTATCCATTATTCGCACGTATATCTAAGTGGCTCAGAAATGCTTTTATCATATATATACTTGTGCAACGTATATATAAGATAAAATCATTTCTGCAGCCACTTTACATACAGCAACAACAAGTGTTAGTTATGATTCCCTGCATTTAATACTTTCAAATATATATATATATATATATATATATATATATATTGGGTTTGTGTTTTCTAAAGTTACTTTAGATAACTTTATCTAATGTTCATCGAAACGACATCGTTTTGGAACAGAAATCATGATATTTTTGTAATTTTAATTTATTTCAGGGTTATAATAGTCTTTATCATTCTAATTTTTTAATTTTTCAACCTCAAAATGACGTCGTTTCGATGAACATTAGACAAAGTTGTCTAGGGTAACATCAGAAACTTTTTTTTCCCATATATATATATATATATATATATATATATATATATATATATATAAGTTTATAAATCTTGATCCATAATATTTCAACTAATTGAAGAAAAGAAATATCATATCATGTTGACAACTAGTGTGTCAAACCAAAGTATCCTGATTAATTGATCATAAAGGCAGGATCTCAGATCAACTTCTATTTAATAATTAATGCATGTCATTGATCTCAATTTTTATTAACTTTCGAGTAAAATAGCCAGTTCCTAGGACTAGAGCCATGAGGCTCAAAAGATGGTATCATGGTTCTTCCTTTACAACTTTCTGATTGTAGTTTTTTTATTATAAGTTTTTGAAAAGTAATATAATAATGCCTTCAAAATATTAGTGCGCTGCTTTTGTATATATATGACCCTTCAAAGTTCAGACACTTATACATTATGCATACTGAAAGCCATTAAGTAATGAGATGATTCTGTGCATTGGCATGTGACTATAAGAAGTTATAATATTTTATAAAAAAAACTATAAAAGGATAAATTGGAAAGAATCTCCTTTCCTTGATTGACCATCATAATAATGGAAGCAACTATGCTGATAATTGCACTTACTGCCAATTGTTCGATTTTCATAAATATCCGATCTGATTGATGCATAAACATTTTTAAGGGATCGCATGATTTTAAAATGCCCGATTCTATTTTGATTAGTAGTTAATCTCCTTATATGTTCGCCACTTGTCATCTTGAAGATAAATATTGTAGATTGAAGTCATAGATGCGTTGACGCATGATCAAAATACAGCTATAATATATTAAACACTCTCCTGGAGGCTACTTTTTGAAAGACAAAACATTGCTTTTTATATGTGTTAAAAATAATTAATATAAAATAGTAAAAAAATCTCCACCTAATAATCAAAGTTTTTGAATTGAATTAATTTATTGGGATTAGAATTTTACGATTACAGTTCGATTCTTAATAAAAATTCTTTAACATAAAACACAAATTTTTTGAAAAAACAATATCCTTAAATTTTTTTAGTTGAATTGTAATAAAAAAATTATATTGATGATTCTATTGAAAATCACATGAACAGTTGTAAATTTTTTTAGTGAATTGTAATAAAAAAAAAGTTACATTGATGTTTGATAGTTGTGTGATTATCTACTACTATTGTCCTTCTCAAAATTAAAAGTTAATAATTCTAATATATTTTTTTAAAATTCATATATTAAAATTATTTTTCTTCATGTAGCTACAATTCTTTAAAAATAAACTCACCAAAAAAGAAAAGATAGGACATTATATTATGACCGCAAACACACGTTTTTTTCAACGAGTAATATTATATATTTTTAAAGTATGATTATATTGATAAATTTTTTTTACAAACTATATTATGTCTGACCGGTAATACTCTCCTAAAGAGTGTATTACAGGTCAGACATAGTGTAATTTGTAAAAGTTTGTAAATATAATATTCCTCATATTTTTAAGAGTAAAACTCATTTTGGATCCCTAACAAAAAATACGGTCCCAATTTAGTCTGTTATAAAAAAATAGTCTCGTGGTTCTTATGAAATTCAAAGTGGAGCCATAAAAGGACTAAAATGGATCTTTTTTGAATTGGTGAGGATCACGATTTCAACTAAATAGGTCAACTTTGACTATTTTTTTGTAAGGGACAAATATGGGGACCGTAATTTTTTATCAAGATCCAAATAATACTTTATTTTTAATTTAGAAAAGATGATGTTCTGTTTTGGAGACAGAGATGTCTAGTCCAATGGACTGGTATATTGATCTTGGATCTAATGTCTTCTCCAAGGTATCTATGACGGATATACCCTTGAGTCAAACAAATAATTTTGCATAGTAAACAAACAACGACTTTGCCAATGGGAATGTGTGTGTGCGCACAGTGACAGCATAACAATAAGAGAGAGCATATTGTACATTTAAGTTTTACCTCTTATTTATAGGAGTTACATGTGAGTAATATGATGTGGACCTTTAGTACCTCTGATGAGGGTCCAAATTTATATGCCATGATTTCGTATTAGGATTAGTATTTTTGATGGATATCTATCCATAATTATACTTGATTTAAATCTTGAATTATCCCTTGTTGGACTTGTGATTTAAGGAGCCCCTTATACACATCCATGGCATTACATAATAAACACATTCTCTTCAACAACTATATTTATATATCTCTTTTCTAACAAAATTTTCTACTATAACTCAGTACTTATCTAATCAACATTGGATTAACATTTAATTCAAACTTTTTAACATTCTCTCTTTGATTCAATATAATTTTAATAGAAAAACACATTCTCTTTTTATATTTGCATAAGCAGTTTAGTCTCCGAATATAAAGACCCATTAGAAAATCTGGACACATGGGAGGGAGAGAGATAATTATAAAATCAGAAAGCATGAAAAACCGTACGTTCAAAAACTGTGTTTGAACTTGAGTTGAGACCAAGCCTGAAACAAGACAGCAGAGACACACAGAGCTTCGTGAATCCGTATTGAATACTACATACGCTGCGTTGAACTCAGAGTTGTTTTTTTCTCCACTTTTCTATATGAGGCTGATTACCACCACTACCAGATATCATCATACTTCTGAATCAGATACACTTCATTGATAAGCACTTTGAGTTACAGTTTTGAGTTTTTTTCTGACCTTCACTGTCACAGGACCCATGCTACAAATATAAAATGTATATATTTTTATCTGAGTAGGGGACCCACCAACGGTGTCGTTTCGAGGAGGACGCGCGGGAACATCGCGGGAGCTGTTTCCCAATGCATTTGTTACCTCTTTTTTTCCTCTTGTTATTCATTTCCAGGTTGTCCACGTATTTTTATATAGTTGATGTATTTGTTTTTTGTTTGTTTTGATGATTTCAATTTAAATGATTCAAAACATTTTTGGGATATCTCACACCTTAATTACTGCTACTTAATTAGACCAAAGGCCCCAATCCCATACTATCAAACTTCAACTCCAATTTGAGAGTGATATTTTTATCCATGTCATATTAAAATAACCTGCTATGATATAAGAAAATTAATATGATCAATTTCATGTTTACATATTAATATGTAATATTATATAAAAAATTTCATATTAATTTTTATCAATTTGAACATAATATAAATTTTAAAAAAATCAATCTGAATATAAATTTCTCATATCATATTTATATGGTATTAAAAATTGTTACCCTAATTTGACGAAGATATTAATGTTTCTAGTGTTATGGGAGATAAAATTATCTCCTACACACTCATAAAAGTATATGGGGCTCAAACCAAACCAAATAATTTTTATAACTTTATTTTTTCTCTCTCTTTTCTTCACATGGCCCCACATAGATCTCATACACTTTTGTATATATATAGGAGATAAATTTTATTTCCTGTAACATGAGAAATATTAATTCCTTTGATGAATGCCCTTTAGTTTTGATTTTTGTTTGTTTATGAGATATCAATTTAGGATAATACATTTGTCATGTTGTATAAAATAAATTATTTCATCTAATACATAAAAAAAATAAATGAAATTTATTAAAAAAAAGATGAATTTCATTCATATTTTTTTGGGTAAAGTGTGTGTCATTTAAAAGAATATAAAGTTATGTCATTTTAAGAGAGAAAGAGATAGATAAAAGAGGAAAGAGAGTTGACAAAAAAAATAAAGATGTGGGTCTCACTTCTTTGTAAGAGTGAAAGAATATAAGTTGTGTCATTTAAAAGGATAAATACTTTTTTTCTTTTTTTTTTTGGAAACATTTCATTCACTTTTTATATGTTATATAAAATAGTTTTATGTCACGTAACATCATAAATATATTTCTATTAAATTTAAGGGATTCAAAACATTTTTGGGACATTTCTCACCTTAATTAGTACTATTTAATTAGAACAGAGGGCCCAATGCCATCCAATCAAACTTTAACTCCAATCTGACAGAGACCCATTTCTGTTTTACGAAAGCAATATAAAGAGTAGGGGGCAAACCCAAGCGATAGAGGTCTCTGGCAAGAGTCACTATATGCCCATGTGAGTAGTGGGGTCCAATGAAGGGTGAGAAGAGAACCAAAGCCAAATTAAGATGGAAATGGGACTACCCAAACGGGCCCAATGATCATGTTTGCAATTATAATCATTGTCGTCCACATATTCATATTTAATCAATCAACGGTAGCAATACCATATCTACATTACGAGATTATTTAACATGAACAGGGACTACCATTTTTAAGTGGTCCCTTAATGTAAATAGGAGAATAAAATTAAAAAAATAAAAAATAAAAAAAAAGAAAAAAATAATATTATAAAAAGAAATACCATAAAATTCCGTGGTCGTGAACCATATAAAATATTTCCCTACATTAGATGTATTCTATAGTCAGAGTAATCATTACTCGTTAGTAGATAAAAATAGATAGTGGGAGGCTGTCATGTTGATGTGAGTGGGTGTCTGTGTTCTGTGGATAGTGTCTCACTGTAAGAGTCTGGAATCTGGGCCATCATAACTGTTGGATTTGATGTCTACTTAATTTAATAATGGACCTTCTCTTCTCATAAATAAAAACAAAGGTCCTTTCCTTCACCTTTATGTTTCGAACCTCAAACTATGCTCTTCCAGTAATAATATTTTGACATTAAATTCTTGAATCTTGCTCGATTCTAAATAGGTACGTAATGTGAGTGACCTAAGAGACACTACATTATCTCTCGCTAGTAGTGGCGGAGCCCAGAAATAAATTCGGTGTTACAAAAATTCAACCAAGTAAAATTAGTCAGTGTCAAGATTATATTATTTTAAAAAATTCAATCAATATTAAAATTATATCATAATTTTTAAATAAAATATGTACCATTTTATAAAATTAACTTATGCCCGGCTAGCAACAACAGTGACTAAAATATTACTCTTCACCAATTTTTTTACATATATGCCACATCAATTTAACTATCACCATTTGATACAATATCTACCATTTTTTAAAATTAACTTATACCAGCTGGTTACCAAGTGGCCTTCATTCTAGACTTCTTTATATATCTGATTAATTTTTTATCGCAGTTGAGTTTTGAGAGGCCAAAAATTCTCTTAGTTCCCTCCTAAGAAACGAACCCCTGAAAAATATCAGATAACTTCATGCAATGTTATTAAACCCGGACCGGTGATCGACCCGATCGGGGTACCGGGTCAGTGGGTCACTGGTTCAACCGCATGAATCGGATATGTATACAAATTTATATTTTATATTTAATTATATAATAAATATTTTAAATGATGGAAATAAACCAAGAACCAAATATAGCTTAGTGGTATAATTCTATTAAATGATATATATTAAATGGTGCACATTAACCAACAAACAAACTCAGCTTAGTGGTAAGTTGTTGTTAGACATAAAGTGATTGTGTTATGTTATAGAGCTGCAACTTTGGAATTTTGTGTGTCCAAAACCGTTTTGAGCAATTTTTTTAATACCGGTGAACCGCGGTTCACGACAAAATGACATATGTGTGTGAATCGGAAATTTTTTGTGGACGGTTAATACCGGTTGAACCGCGGTTCACGACCGGGTCAAACCCTGTTTGTATATCTGATTAATTTTTTTTATCGGAGTTGAGTTTTGAGAGGCCAAAAATTCTCAGTTCCCTCCTAAGAAACGAACCCCTGAAAAATATCAGATAACTTTCATGTTCCAATGAGCATCAATCTCGTTGATAGGATTGATCATTTTACCCTAGTTTTGAATTTATTATTATTATTTTATCCCTTTTTCAAAATATATACTAATTTATCACTTTTTAAATGATATTATTACCTTGATTTAATTATGGCAACATTGAGAAAGGAGGTTCTTGTCCTCCTCTCCATGAGTTTTTATTGGGTTCGTCCATTTCTCGAGAATAGGCAGAGACTGTTGAGGAGAATGAATGTTCTCACGTGAAGTTTTCATGTAAATAAAAAAGTAAGTATAAATATGTTGCGCGGGATCCATGAAAATTGATTGGCCTCTATGAGTCTATGGTTCTATATCTATCTTTTCAAATAAAAAATTAATATCAAAAGAAATTAGTGTGAATACTTGGTTTTATCCGCGGAACACTTTAAAAAAAAAAAAATTACAAAAACATTTATTTATAATTTCTCTTACTTACTTGAAAGAGTTGTTCTCGACCATTTTATGCAGGTCATGCCAAGTTCCAACCATTACACTAAATAAAATCAATATGTACTATAATTCAAGCGCTTTTAAAAAGTATGGATGAAATCCTCGCTAAACTCGTGAGATTTTTTTACTCCTTTCCAAAAGATGTAAGATTCATATATGCAAATTTGGGAAAATAAAAACTTTCACACGTTCGGGTAATTTTTTTTTTTTTTTGGACGTGCGTTGAATCACTGAAGTTAAAGTACATTTTAGCAGATAAGTTTCATCATTCATTTCTTGAATACATAATAGAAATCGGATGAAGTTCTCATTCTAAAAAGAGAAGAATAAAAAAACAAAAATAAGAGATAAAGCACTTGAAATAATACGGGTGTATCTTAAAGATGATAAGATCATGATTGTAAAGACTGAAACTCATTACATGATTATTTTCTAAATTAAATTGTTCGTAGTCTAGAGTCACTAATAAATGGCAATGGTTGTATCAATTATACTAGCATGACACTAGGTTAATTATATAGAGATGTAAGGTATATACCTCATGAGTGTAGTGTAGGCATGAGCGTCTTAAACTTATGGTATTGGTGGATTCATAGTAGAATAAGTCGCAGTGAATTGATCGGTTGAGAGATTTCATATAAAAATTTAAAGAGGTGTCACTAGATATGTAATGTCTCACATCGTTTAGTAGTGCAAATTATCCTCAGACTTGAGGTTGTCATTATACACTGTGTCTGAGGGTCATACTTTGTGGTACAACTCTATCCGCCTGAGAAATAGAGAGAACATTGTAGTTACAAGTACAATCTAGGACACGAGCATAGATGAACAAGCCGAAATAATTCATCGTCCCCTATAAGGGATTAGTTATCACAAGATCAGTGAGATATAGATGACTTCTATATAACTCGAGAATCTATGCATAGTGAGAGATCATGAAGGATTGATGGATCTATCTTAGAGTTTATAGAGGAAGACTCACTATCCTAGAAAAAACTACTTTTAGTCACCAAAGAGTTGGTATTACTTCTTTGCTCTTGACTAAAAGGTGGATGAATGAGATGAAAGCATGGATCATCACGGTAACTAATTAGCAAGATAGATCACTTGATCAATTCGATTAGTCTTGGAGCCACAAAATATTGCTAGTGCTCTGTGTAGTCATTAAACAAGTTGGGCCTGATAAAGAGTTTAGGAAGGCACAAGTTTGTCTATGTAAGTGATTTATTGGGTCTAATGGGTAACACTCTAACACCACCTCAATGACAATACATAACATGAATTCTGGCCTTAATTGACATATAAGATAAAATTGATATAGAGCATTTCGAATTTTGGCCTTGGTCTTGAAAGCCCATGGGCTTGACGGGATGACCCATGGATTTGATGGGTCAAGCGTGTGAGCTAGTGGGCTAAGCCTACACTTGGACCATTATACGTGACTTGGCATTTTTGGATATGATCCAATTATATTAAATGGATGCTTAGACTTGGCCCATTCTCATTTAATTAGAAAAAGGTTGATTAGTATGGACTAATTAGGCTCGAGCTGGATCTATTCTGGTTAATGAGAATGTGAGAAAATTAATTGGGCTCTGTCATGGTCTTATCCAATTGCACAGTCACTTGAGCTAGGGTTAAGTGAATAATGATTCACCCAAACCCTAGGTATATGAGGCGCACAAGGTTTCTATAGAAACCCTAATTGCTAAATGTTGTTGAGCCTCCCAACCTTTCCTATTGTTTGTTGTGCCTCCTTCTATATGCTGTATTTCTCAGCCCAAATGTACTTGATCTCTTACCTTGTTCTATAGCCTAGTAAGCACTCAAGGTTAGAGGGAGTCAAGAAGAAGAAGACTTCTTTGTTGTTGTTACGGAGATAGTGTGGATTACTGTTAGAGGGGCTTGGAGAGATTTCAACCCTACAAGTGAAGAGTCTGTCATTGTTGTTGCAGAGATAGTATGCATGGATCACCGTTAAAGCGTCTTGGAGAGATTCAACCTTATTCTTGTGCAAACCTAACTAAGTGATTGAAGTGTCAATTGTATAGTCTTAATCAACCTCCTTACTTTTATTTCGAGAGCGATACATATGTATGATGTAAAGGCAAGTTCTTTCCGTTGTGTATTTCATGAATTTTGTTTTTTACATCATGCTTGCCGACCTTTGATAAGGCAGCGCCTTTTCATTCTTCACACTATAGTCTCGAGAATTCAACTTTAAAATGAGATATGATAATTTTACAGTTGTATAAGTTATATTTTGAATTATAGTTGTTGATTTAAAGGCTCTAATTTATTAGTTTTTTTTAGCCATTGAATACAAGTGGATCATATCATGTGAGAGCATCATAACCAATCATGAAGAAATTAACATTGATGAGATATGAGAGCATAAAATGTTGAGATAGAGAGTGATAAAATTATCACCGTTGTTTTGATCATGCATGATTATGATCCCCTCACACAACATAATCATATATTAAATAATTGACTACTCAAAACTTTTGCTTACGTATTGCATATCCTTATCCTTCATGTTTACATAAGAGCAAATATATAATGGTCCCGACCGACTCATGTGGGTTTACACCACCATACGTGGGAGGACAATGTGCTTAATTTCTCTCTTCTTCACTTGGTATGAGAGAATAAATTCACACATAAAAAATTAATTTCCGTTACATAGAGTAAGAATGTGACAAATTTAGAAATATGTCCTTTACTGAGACACAATATTTTTATATTATCATCTAACATATATCATTATAAATCTAATTTCTACGTTAAAAATATCAAGCAAACAGTGGGAATAAATATTTATAGATTACAAAATTATATGAGCACTATAAAAATGTATAACTTAAAATCTTTATCGTGTGGGCGTATCATGTTGGTCCATCCATGGGGTTGATAATTTACATGAGAGTAATATTCCCAAAATAATTTACTAAAACATTGATGGATTTGGAGAGTATTTATTATGGCAGAATAATTTTCTTTGGGCTTCATATACAATTCAACGATGTGGTGAATCTTGGTCCAATGTGTTGATTTATGAACATGTGTACGTGCTTTCAAATTGCAACTTTGTTGAAAATGGAGCGAGCATTTTTTGTGTACGGGTAACATAGTTGTACGATATTAGCCCACTTCTATGGTCCAGCATAAGCAGTGTTCTTGTTCATTGCTCATCACTGATCTTAAAACGCTATTGCTGGTATTGCTGATTTCGCACCGCATTACCATTTCTATTTCTATTTACAAATTTTAATCGTTATTAATTTAACATTTTGAAATATCCTTAACTAATTCTAAAGTTATATTGATTCTGAATAATATATAAAAACAAATCTGTTCAAAAATAGAAATGTGTATTTACATTAGTTTATTTTACATTTAAATTAACTTATAATTAAAAATTTATTAAGAGTATTTTTTTTAATAATAAAAGAGTACTTATTTCTCTAAAATAATCAAAATCGATCAAATGCAACTTAAGATGTCACCATATTTACTAGGAGAAAGAATATAATTAGAGTATGAGCTTAAAATATAGGTTAGAATCCTAATAAAAACAAATCCCTTAATCAAAGGTAAATTAGAAAGTCAAAACTAAAAGTTATTAGATATAAAAGTAAATAAGCAATCCAATGTGTGTAACTCAATTGACAATACAGACCTACGAAGCACCGACACTTCAAAAACCTGACGTGTTGTGTCCGACACTCTCGGACACTCGGGCACCGACACTCCAACACGCGTTATAAAAATTCAATAAAAGGTTCAAAGATTGCGTTGAGTTTTTAGTTGCAACTATTAGATTCGTTGGATTACGATTACTATTTTATTGAATTTAATATAAATATCTGGGATATCTTATGTTTCTTTGCAAAATTTAAGAATATTATTATAAGTTTAGATTCATTTTTTTGTTAAATTATTGAATATTAAATACAATATACACTACATAAATTAAAAATATTATTTAATATCAAAACGTGTCCTAACGTGTCGAAATCTAACATTTTTTAGAATTAATGTGTTTTCCCACCAAATACGTCTTTAAGGAGGGGCGAGGATTTTTAATTGACTAAACCAACTCAAAGAGTTGAAATCTGTGAGAATACCCAGGCACCGTTAGGTTCCAAAAAAAAGAAGCAATTTAGAGTTCAAATAGGGTATCTTTTATATTTTTGTTTTTGGTGAAAACACCCTTATATATTTCCTTTTTCTAACTAATATAATATCAGAATGAGCAACAACTGGTTTTATTTATTTGCCAGAAAGGCAGAGCCCAGTAAAGATAACAACACTATACATCATCACCTTTGTATTTCAGCAAAGCCAAGGATAATAAAATGACACACCATAAAGAAGGATGCTCATAAATCGATGGATAAAACCAGTGGCGAGTCACTTTTGTCAAGTACAAATGTTTTAGAAACAACTTTCTTGGATGGGGTGACAACTTCCACGTTGTATGTTCCATGAAAGCCTCTAAGGTTGAATTGACCTTGCTCATCAACATGACCATGGCTATGAGACAGCCACTCTTGTTTTAGAGCTAGGAATCTTTTCCCAGCTTCATTGATGTCACCTTCTGCATTCACCAAGTGTGAATTGTCCCTACTCATAAACAACTCCCAAAATCCCCACAGCATTATGCCTTCCACAGCAGGGTGAGCCAAAGCTTCACGCAGCATAACTTCAAGATCATCTGCTCTCACATATTCATTGATGGAAGACACATCAAGCTCAGTGAACCATATAGGTAGACCAAGAATACCCAATTTATCAAGTGCAGAACAAACAATAGGCCCCACTGGACTATCTATGTGACCTTGAATTCCAATTCCTCCAACTTGGGCACCTTGCTCTTGCAAATCAAGAACGTGTTGAATGTACTTTTCAGGACATGATCTTGTGTCACATCCATCTTCAACATGATAATCATTCACAAAAAGTGTAGCAGATGGATCCAGTTGGTTTGCAGTCTTGAACATGTTTGCCCTTATATCCTTACCTAGTCTATCTTGGTAAAATGAACCATGCAGCATTTCATTGTTGACATCATAGTGTCTGAACTTTCCCTTGTAGCGAGTCAGCAGGCCGGTTAAGCGGTTTTGGACAGCCGTCATCAGATCATTTTTGTTCAGTGATTTAATCCATTGCTGAACTGTTCCATCCACTTCCCAGAAGATACAATGACCACGAGTTTCTATCTTGTTCTTCGCACACAAGTTTAGCAGATCATCAGCATCTTTGTAATTGAAATTCCCTTGTTGTGGCTCAGTCCAATACCATTTCAACTCGTTTCCAAATACAGCCCAGTTAAAATGTTTCACCATGAAGTTAACAAAATCTTCATTGTCAATGTTTGTTCTACTGATACATGATCCAATAGGGAAATCGTTCTGTATTTGTTTAACTTGCACCGAGGTGTTAAGGTAGCTGCTAGAGTCCAGCCCAGAGAATTTCAGGACAACATCACGCTTACGGATCTACAGTGCAGCAATTGGAAATAAATTAAAAAATATATAAATAATGCAAAGCATCACACATCCTATCAATGAAGAATGGGTATACAAAAAAGAATAGGCATTACAGTCTGAATATAAATAGCTTCATTTAACTTTTTTTTCTGCTATGGAACATTTTTTTGTTCATAAGAAAAATTATGCTTTACAGTGATCTTTTGCAGATTCTAGAGACAGGACAATTCATGAAATAAGTTAATTGGAAGATCATATAGGACACATAAAATAGGAAGGAGGTAGACATGTATCATACTTCAATCCATTGGACATGATTATGGTAAGATTTTTAGGGCTCTGGACAGAATAGGATAAGGGTAGGATATGATATGAGGTTGATAAGGGCAGGATATGATATGAGGCTGATAAGGGTAGGATATGATATGGGGCTGATAAGCCTATATCATGTCCTGTGTTTGATGAGCATCTGATAAGATTATGTAGAAGGAGAAAGGAGAAAGAAAAAAATAAAATATAATGCAATAAATACAAATATATTGGATAACGTGGGGATATATTGGGTATCCAATATTGGTATCTTATCCTGTTGAATCCTAACCCAGCTCCCCCCCATAGGATAAGAAATTATGTATTGGATAAGATAAAATGAGACAATAGGATAAGCTAATCATATCCTATTGACCCACCAAACAAGAGATAAAAAGTAGGATATGATAAGTTATCCCATCCTATCTTCTTTATCAAGTGCACCAAACAGGCCCTTAATCTATATTCTGAGACCATGCTGGGATTTTGAATCCAGGGAAAGAGTCTCTTTGCAAAAGTGCAAAGGTAAGAATGCGCATAAGAATTTCCTTCATTACTACTCTTGCTAGTCGGGGTTTCATGGGAAGTGATTTATAATCTGGTACCATGCATTGCATCCTAATCATTTTGACCCATTGGAAATCTTATCAGTTATGTTCTAAAGTCCGCATATTAATTGTTCTTTCTACATTTTTTTTTTTCTCTTTTACCCTTTGGTGTTGGGGGGATGGGCCAGGGGGTTACCCAAATGTTACTCATTCAAACCAGTTCAAGTGCAAGACATTTTAGGAACTTTCCATGTGTTTCAGTAAGGCATGCTGTTTCATTAATTTAAATATGATATAGAAGAAAACTAGATGTCACCTTGTCTGTCTGCCGCCTTAGATATTTAAATCTTGCATTTCTATCAACAGGAAAAACTTGAAGTCCAGCAACCATTAAGTCCACACCAGAAGCAGGACCTTGGACATAAACCATAACCTTTGATGGCTGCTTTTCAATTCTAAAGGATCCACCAATTTCATGCCATCTGTCATCAGAAACCTCAGCTTGTCCTCCATTGACCCACTGGTTGTCAACACCAAGGGCAACATTCACATTCTGCGGCCCAGTTGATCCTGAACCAATCCGAACCCAAGCAGATACTTGATAAGTCAAAAAGAGTTTCAATTTGTCAGTGATCGTCTGAGCAGGGCCCATCCATGTTTGTGTTCGATTGGTTACAAGGATGTAGCGCCCGCTTAGGAGTTCATAAGGCCCAAGAGAATCTCTTGCCATTGGTGGAATTATATGAGGTGAACCAGTTTTAACGCTTAATGTGCAATTACCAAGGGGAAACCATCCTTTGGTGTCAGCAGCCAGATTGCTATTCTCAATTATATTAACCCCAAAAGCAACATTCTGCAAAACAAAATCAATTGTTTGGTGCTTGAAACATACAGAATTGGTAGTAGAACCAAAGTACATTAAGGTAACAATTTAGCTCTTAAACAATGCTTGTGAAAAACAAAAATTCAGGATATCACAAACATTAACATTATTAAAGTAATTTACAATGGAGAAAAAAAAAGGTTCTAAAAGTCCAACCTTTACATCCGGTGGTGTTGAAGGAGGTGTTTTCGCTGCATGCTTTACGACCAAAGTATTGACAAGAATGTCTGTGCCTGGAGAGGGACCCTCTAAATAAATGACCACTTTTGATGGGGAACCATTTAGAAGGAATTTTCCCTGCATTGTAACCCAATCTTTATCTGTTGCCTGCACCCTTCAGAACACACCAACTTTGTTCAGCAATTAAAAGAAATTTTAAAAGAGTTTCTAATATCACTAATGCTTAAAGTTCATGGTTGAATCATACTACATAGCAAGTTTCATTTTGTTCCATTAATCAAGATTCAAGAATAATAAACAGGAAAGTCATGTGCCTCAAAGAGTCTATTGGAAATACAGTAATAGAAAATAAGAGAGAGACTAACTTTGCAATGCCTATATACTGCTCTCGAAGATCTGGTATTTGGACCCACAAAGTAGCACGTACATCAGCAGTAGTGACATTATTCCCAAATATGCGAACTAAAGCAGTGACCTCATAGGCCAGCTTGCGCTGCACGCGTCCAGTGATCTCCTGTTGAATTCCATTCCAGCTTTGTGTACGTTCTGTTGCAGATGCAAAGAATTTCCCAGACTTTGGAACAATTTTTCCATCTCCCATGGAATCATGCAACATAATCTTGCAGCCTCTACCAGACCAATTATTCAGGCCATCCTCAAATTGGGGGTTAATTATGATGTTGTCATCTCCAACGGAAGCACGTCCTGTGCTTGTGGCCTTTTGAAACAAGAGGACAAGGTATCATGAATTAGTGTGTTAAAAAAATACAGATTTTACAAGACAATTAAAGAATGAAACTGACACAGATTTATTGCAACTTCAATCTACTCATTGAAGAAGCAATAACCAATGCACAAGTATGAGCTTGATGTTCAATAAACAATATTAGACTTTGCCAGTATGTAGAATTGGACAAAGAAATAACAGTATTTAAAATACATAATTCCATGATATACATTATTATTTGGACTGGAACAGATGATCTCTACTGATCGAATAAGCAGGTCGACTCCAGGAGCAGGTCCTTCCAAATAAAATACAACCCGATCAGGCATAGTTGACAATGAAAATGTCCCTTCCAACTTTTCCCAGTTACCCTTTATAACAGAAGTTCTGTTGAAAATAATGGTAAACATGTAAGAGCATCTTCCTCAATTTGTTTAAAACAAGGAAAAAGATACAATGAAACTAATATTATATACCTTCCAATGAACAAGTAACTAGTAGCAGAATCATGATATTCTAGTTTCAAAGTAGCTAGAACATCAGTAGATCCCTGAGAAAGCCCAGATACTCCAACAAAAGCTGAAACCATGTAAGTGGAACCAGTGGAAATTCTGTCTGTGATATCTTGCTCGAGACCTTGCCAGCATTCCTTTCGGTTTGTGATAACAGCATAATTGCTATCTGACTCCATTGAAATTCCTCTTTGAGTACCTTCTTCAGCTGAAATAACATAGCCATTGCAGTAATTGAGATGCCAAGAGTTCAGCCCACCAGAGAAGTTATGATTGAGTACAATATTAGTAGCCTTGCTCCCACTTGAACCAGAGATGTTTTCCGCCATGATCTGTCAAAGAAAACAATCAGAGCTAAATACCAAGAAGAAACTCTTTGCCAGGTTGATACAGCTTGATATTTTCTTTGAATGTATGTTCAACATATTGGTAATAACTCCCCCGTTTCTGATTTTCCACAAACAGTACAGGAGGAGGAGGCGAGAATTCAACAGTCCTAATTAAACTAATGTCTCATTTACTATATGCTACTTCTACCATCTTAATTGGTTGCAGCATTGGTTTCTGTTAACTTGCAAGCATCTAACCAATTATACTTAGCATAATTTATACATATAGTTAAATCTAACACAAGAAACTCAACAAAAGTAAGTAGCAGTAACCTTAGATACAATAAAAACCACTCCCCGTTAAACCCGACTAGCAAGTGTGGGGTGGAGGAAATTACAAAGAGGTTGTTTTCTGGATTCGAACCCATGACCTTTCAGTCATGAAGGAACAGTTTTACCACTGCTCCAGTTCGCCCCCTTTAACCTTAGATACAATCCAGAGCAAAAATTAAAATCTGCAATGAAGATTGAAAAGGATTTCTGAGAGGCTTGATCTCAGACTCCATACATTATGAGGCCACCAAATTGTGCATCATAAGATGTGAATCTCTTTGTGAGAGTTAAAATGAGCTAAAAAAATACCAAATGCATGATCTATACATCACTAAAGAATTATGACTAAATTTAGTGTAAAAACATTTTAAAAGAGAAAAGAAATAAGCCATCAGGGTAAGGTACCTGAGGCTGAGAGTGTTTGTGCTTCCAGTGGGAGTGAAACTTGGAGACTCTGCTTGTGAAGTACCTGGCAGAGAACTTCTTCATTATATACCCACTCACATGGCAAATTTGCGAGTGAAGGCTGCGGAAAAGTGTGGAGTGGGGATAACCAGCAGATTTCCTTCACACTCACCCTTTATTATCCAAACTTCGGGATCAAATGAATATTATAACCAATTATCATTAACGACCCTTACAAATAACAACAATACCAAAAAAAAGAAAACAAAAGGAATTGCCTTTCTTGTATTTCCTTTTTATTTTTCCTTCTCCTGTCTCTGTACTTTTTGCTTTGTCTTGCAAGTTAGTTATGCTTGAATTCGAATGGAAGCCTAAGTAAGGATCACAGGTTAAGGAAGGATGTTTCGGTTCCTTAATTTAACATTAAATATTTGATCCATTTTTATGAGACTTAGATTGCACGATTTTGCAGAGTTAGGTGGAGATGGCTTTTCCATCAGTTCGTATAATGGCATTTGACAAGTAAATTACACGTCCATTTTCCAACGTATATAAGTTCGAATATGGGTCAGGATCATTTTATACCATTAAATTACATTCTCAATCTTGTCCGTTGATCCCACCTATATTCAATGGCTCAAATTTATAGTAACGTGAACCATTGGATACAAGTGGATCAATAATCAAGGCTGAGTCTAACTGTTAGACCGGTGTAAAAGTTAGAAGTCTTACGCTCAATCTTAATCCACTTGTATCCAATGACTCAAGATACTAAAAAATTTGAATACTTATATATGAGTGGGATTAACAAACAAGATAGTGTAATATGTAAATTGATCCTAACCCATATATATATATATATATATATATATATATATATATATATATATATATATATATTAACGTACTAACTGGAATTGAATTACAAACATTCAAGACACAAACAAAAGTTCGTACATTTGTATATTTTGAATTAAGCATACGATAGTAAATAAGAATGAAATGGTCGAACATATAACAAAGATTAGTTATGGAGAGAATCAGCGAACCGAAGTGGCTGTTACCTAAATCAGAATCAACTACTTGTGTGTCTCTGTCTGTGGTCTTGTCCAACAGAAAAAACCACCGGTTGGATCCATTTTAAGGTGGTGCGGAAGTGAAAGACACATTATCATCGTACTATGACTATGGTATTGGTCCACGGAATGTACAAAACTGCGTTCCATGTTTTCAGGAGATTGTGATTTGCGAGAACCAGACAAGTGAACCTCACAATGACACTCGACTCGAGAAGCATTTGGGATCGAGTGGGCCTTGCGCTTATTGGGCTTTTTGAATACCCCGTGCTTGAGAAATTGATTAATAGATAAAATATGGATGCTGAAGGAACCTTTTTTTCTTGTTTTACTTAAAAATGAAAAGATTGTTTTAGGGGCTTAAGATTTCTGCAAAAACTCAAACATCAATTTAAATAATTAAAAGAATCATTCTGAACAAAATTTAATAGCGTGAGTATCATGATAAATTTATTTATCTAAACTTTGTATGAGTTTTGTTTTTTTTTTCAGATTTTTTTATTTTAATACCCTTTGTATGAGTTTCTAAGAATATTACAAAGAAACAAGTTACGAGAACAAGATTCACGAGAAAAGATTTGCAAATACTGCTTCAAAAAATATCAGAAAGCATGAGAAACGAAGAAGACCCCTCTAAAGAAGAAGCTTAGAAGACTAAAGCCATGTAGTTAAGAAGAGAAACTGACAAGATTTGTCCATAAGGTCATACAACTCTATTAGTAAACTAAGAAACTCAGAAGACTCCTTCGACAAGTTAAGAAGAAAAACTCAGTATGACAAATTTAACAAGCTTAAAAGAGTAACCCTCTTTTTTGTATAGGACGAGCTAATCTTCTCTGAAAAAGCTGAAAGATCTACCAGTTTGTTATAAATGGTCAAAAAGAGTTTTTCTTTTTTTATACAAACCGGAGGGTATCCTCATTCAAACTCCTCCAGTCACCTTGTCATCGGAATACGGCCCGAAAACTACCCTCTTATTGCAACAGCGGGTGCATTGAGCTTCGTTACCGAAGGAAGGATGAGACTAATCCCTCCTTCGAGGAGAGAGACATATCCTCTGGCCCCCAAAGATTTTCCAAGAATTTACTTGAGACATGATTTAAATTTCTGATCCAAGCAAACCCTCGGGAGCTCAGTTGCCAACTTTATTGGTTTGTATTTGCTCTTTTTACAGAGGCCGTGATGATTCGTGGGAAAAATTCTAACAAACGAGCCAATTTGTTGTAGTGAAATGGTTTCCACCAATCAACTACTTGAGTCAGGTAGGTGATGGATATGCAAAAGAAACCATGGCCCTAAAATCAATCGCTGGAAAAAGCAAGGGATCTTTAGAACAGAGGTAAATGCATCATAACTTTGAAGGGGGTAAAGTCGCCTCTTTATAGTTTATACATCAAAACCATAATGCATAGGTATAATGTAGAGTAATATGCCAGATGTTGCCGCTAATTAAAGTCTAGTAAGATGGACAAATAAATAACATTGAATACATAGGAAATTCCTAAAGCAGATATCTTCAATCCACGTCAAAAAGGTGAAAATTTTGACAAATCAGAGCAGCTTCAATCATATATTAATGCTACATTGAAACTACACAAACACCTATCATACTGTAATATTAGAAACCTTGAATCCCAGAACATACCTGCCTAAACTTTTAAATACTAGTTGACATCTATATTTCTTTTTCCGTGAGTTAGTTAACCAAATCCATCTTGCAATTTTCTCAGACTAAATATGATGACATGAGATTCCAACTAATTCTCATATGTGAAGGCATTGTAGCCACAAAGCGAAGAACATCGGGCTGCTCGATAAGTGAAGGGTGCGGTTCTTTTGAACTCTTTTTCAAAACATGCAGAAACTTGGCAATGTTGGGGAGCACAAGTTCTCTGCAGTGAAGATGCAATAGAGGGACTTTGGATAAAACGCTTCCTTTCTGAACATCTAGGCCTTCTGGTCTCCGCAACTTGTATGATTTCCCAGTTGTTGGCTCAATATCGACACGTGGCATTTGTTTCCACCGGCTGTGCACAAACCAGCCATACTTATAGTCACCCACTATTGGTGTGCCAAGTGCTTCAGCACAATGAACACGCAACTGAAAAAAGGGAAGAGAAATCACATCAAACCAATACATAATCGCTTGGGAGTTGAGACTTTATTTTTTACCCAGGTAAAGAAATCAGCATCCACTTAACAGATAACTGAGAAGAATTTAAGTGATATAAAAAAGCCTGAATCATGCCAAATATTTCAATCCCAATTGTCCTGTGCCAGGTGAACTATAGCATTTGAGAATTATAAACTCCCTTGCATTTTTTCTCATAGTAAATATAATAAGGAACATGCAATTAACTGGAGGCTAATCTGAATAATCATAATGCCATATGGTACAAGTTGATATGAATTTATAACAACAATAATATATTCCCATTTTACATGTAAATATAAATAAAAAACATCAGTCATGGCCTCCAGAACCAAATCGAACAAATCAGTTTGAAGTATATTTGATAAAATTTAATCTTTTACCAGAATGTAGGAACAAATCAATTTGAAGTATTTTAGATGAAAATTTCATCTTTTATCATTCAAACCCACGACCTGACACACCACGGCAAGCAAGCTTACCGCTGAGCCAAGCCGGCCCTTCAATCAGTTCATCTTTAATGAAAGACAAAAGAAGGAAAGGATAAAGGAGGAAATTAGGCATCTTTTAGATATTAAGACTTTTAGCTTTCGGATGAAGAACAAAAGAGAGAGAGATGGCTAAATATCATAAACATCATCATCAATATTATTTATATCACAATCAAATTGGGGTTGGCAGTAAAAGCAAGAACAGATCGAGGGTATATAGTAAATAATTATTATTGATAGGATGTAATATGTTACAATACCATAACCTACTACTCCTATTTATACTAATAAATAGGTGCAAGCCCAGGCCCACTAAGGAAACAAATCAAGAAATATAACAAAATCGAAAATTATTCATGAATTGCTTAGAGAATTGATTCCACAAAATATTCTTCCTTTTCTTTTCATGGATGAAAGTTTAGATTAGGGGAAGTCTCATCTCATGCTTGCTGAGAAAGACCATCAATCTCAGCGAGAATTTATAGCAAGATTATATATCGCCTACTAATTGATTGCCCTGGAATCAAACCAAGTTCTGGCTTTCTGGGAACTGAAGGTCGACTAGATTAGCCAAACCCACATTGGCAATTCCACAACATATTCTAAATATATTCTAAGATAATCTAAAGGTATCTTAAATATATTCTAGTAGATATGAAAATTATGCCTATTCTCTTCTTTCTCTCTCTGTCTCTCACTCCCTCTCTACCAGCAGATTTCAGTTGAATAGAGAATACACAGCTGCATCCAAGATACCTGATGCTTCCGGTAAGTAAGTGGACGCAGCTCAACCCATGAGCATCCATTTATCTTTGGGCCAAGCACCCGATACTCCGTTACCGCCTCTTGGCGAGGCTCTATACTTGACTGGTGAGCTAGTATTACCCTCTCGGTCTTCCCATCATTCAGAAGAACCTGAAATAGGAAGGCACAAACAATCAATTAAAACACTGGAAGATAGCAATCACATTAAATATGATATCATTGGAAGCACACACATAGAGAAGAAACTAAAAATGCGAAAGAGAATAAACCTTTGAAAGTGGAGCATGAATTATGCCTTCCTTCTCCTTGGGAGTCCCAATGACTAATGCCCAATACCTCTGATATGTAGCTTCACATGCATCATTCCAAGCCTAAAATAGCCCAATGAATGTTAAAGTTCAAACGGAAGTATTAAGTTGTTGATGGAGTTAGTATTCACTAACTAAACACTAGGTACAGAAAATAGAAGTTCATTACTTCATTTAGATACCTTACTAGAAGATTTTGAATTGTTTATGTTACTGAACAACCATTGAAGGTGAGATACACTATCATTTGTTCTCCCCAGTAAAAGGATGCCACTGCTCTCTCTGTCAAGACGGTGGACCTGAAAAAACCAACAATATTAATTAACTTGTCATGTATTTTCAATACGCATCAACAATTCCTATAAAACAGTTTCAGAGTCCAAGTCAGATTAGGAAAGCAAAGCAGAGTTAAAGAATAATTATGTCATTCGTGATTCAACATGTTATGATGGAAAAAAAATCAGTTTAAATAAGAAATATTAAGCAATCGAACTTCAAATTTTAAAAGCCTTTGATTAGTGCATGAAATAATTAAATTTAGTGCTATCAATATCAACGTAATTTTAACACTCCTAGTTTCCAGCAAATTACAATATCATACAATTATCATTAAATTCCTACTAATTCCAAAGCTAAAACTGAAACATCTACCTTTTTTTTCTTTTACTCACAGTGAATTGGAAATAGAGAAATAAAAATGAAAAGAAATGAAGGTTATAATTCTAAACTAAATGAAATCATTCCGATTTTTGAAGCATTAAAAGTTAATAAAAAAACTAAGTATTTACAGAAACTGATTCATATGAGGCACAGGCCAATCACTCAATAAATTTGGTTTACTCGTATGAATTAATGAAAGGCCTTTGGTTTGATATATAAAAAATTGTTCATTGTTTTTTCTAGACAAACGGATTGGCTCGATAATAAATATTCTCTTTTTTATCAATTCTTTAGTTTTCTTCAATCCTTTAAGATTGAAATCCTTATGACTCTAAATCACCATAATAAACCAAAACACCCTATATTCTGGCAAGAGAGAGATAAATAGAGAAAAGAGAACAGCTCAAACCCTAGCTATCAAGAAGCAATCAACACTTCTGACTAGAAAAAAATAATGTTTCTTCCTATTTACCTCCAGTTATCGCGTTATTTTGAAGCCAAGTCAAAACCATCACCTTCACAAACATGAATTCACAATAAACAGAAGAAACATGGTTGATCAAGGTTCTATAGCCTTTTAGATGCTGGAAAGCAGAGGTACACATATGACCTATCATTAGACTTCTGATGGGATCAAGACCATAAGTAGGATTACATTACACACTCATGCAAGCTGTTAGAGATATATAACAAGCGTTGCAAGCGTACTTTCGCACACTGTTGGTTGCTGTAGTCAGTTCAGTAGAGCACTGTTTGTAACAGAATCTGTTGTACTGTCAGTTGAGACATCAACTGTCTTAACAGACTCTAGTAGAGTTCAAAACAAAAGTCGATTGTATAGTTCTGTTTCTCTCTGCTCTCTATCTCCCCTTTTCTTTCATCTCCTTTCGCTTTCTCTCAGTTTCTCACCTTATAACATGGTATTTAGAGTTTGCTGATCCAACCCTTTCCAAAACTCAGGGAACACTCACCGTCCCACCCCCTTGGTTTATGCTTCAATCCCGACGTCAGCTCGAGTAACATTTTCTCACTCAGTTTCCAATAAATTAGATGATAATAATTTCTCATATCAAAACAATAGAGGCAGTCATCAAGGGGCACAGACTTCATCATTTTGTGGTCAATCTAGAGATTCTGAACCGGTTTCTCACCGAGGATGATTGAGACAGTGGAAAAACCAGTGACAACTACATACATTAGGAACAACAGGATCAGCTCCTCCTTTCAAGGCTCCTTTCCCCCCTAAAAGAATCGTTGCTTACTCTAGTAGTAGGTTGCAACTGTAGGATGAAATCCTTAGTTACTTAACTCTCAGACTCAAGCTAAAATAAGGCAGTTCAGATCTGAATTCTGCAACATGAAGAAAGGCGCAAAATCCATCTCCGAATACTTCTGTGGATCAAGGCATAATTGATTCCCTAATCTTCATTCCTTTTTCGGTTACTCCACAAGAAGATTTGGATGTGATCTTGGAGGGTTTACCGGAGGAATACGACACCTTTGTCGTCTCCAACAATAGTTACCTTGATCCCTACATTGTAAGCAAAATCGAGTTTTTTCTGCTCCCTCATGATGCTGTTGGGAAGAAACACAACCAAAAACTCTCAGATGCATTCTTAGTAAATGTTTCTTTAAAGCCTTCGGATCCCAAACCAGTTGCCTCCAATCATAGTAAATGTTTCATCTTCCTCATAACCAGCTCACCCTTCGACAAATAATCCAGATCGCTGCATGACCCTGCTTCATTGAGTTAGAACTATCTCACTTCTCCTCCTCAGGAGCATAACTATCAGTTTCAACAGCATTTTCAGTTTGCTACCAACCTCTCCCCCTATGGATTTCACCCACCAACTGTCTTACCAGACTCTATGTATTGTAGAGCTCAAAACAAGTGTCAATTGAAGAATAGAAAACTCAGATTCTCAGAGAATACAGCCTGTTTCTCTCTACTCTCTATATCATTTTCTTTCACTTTCTCTCAGTTTCTCACCTTATAACACAAGGAACTCTAACTATTAATGTAACTTTAGCTGACACACTGCTCACATATAGATGATGGCAAAGGTGGCAAGCTGCAGTACTACCGAATGGGGGTATGCTAGTTTATTCCACTAATATATTAAACTCAAAAAGAGGTTTCAGATACGTTGAGTTTATTAATTTCAAGAATTTTTCGTCTCGACATGTAAGATTGCATTTATACACTAATTATCACAATAACAACAAAAGCCTTTTCCTAGTAGGTGGGGTAGGCTATATGAATCAAACGATTCCATTATGTTTGGCACTTTGGCTACATTAATCTCTGTTCAATTACTCTTTCACGTGGTTTCATAGCATGACTCATGAGCTTAAGCCATATGTAGTTAGCACACATTTGTTTATCTCACTTGTTTTTATAAATAGGAATCAAATTGCTTCTCCTCCATTCATCTAGCATTTTCTTATATCTCATTAAACAACTTTGTGAGCCAAGTTATATCCTCGTCCACCAAACACAAACTTCAATAGGTAATTTATCTAGTCTAATTGCTTTACCCTTGTCAGTCCTCTCCATTGAATCTTATGCCAATTTTTGGGAAGAGTAACATAAGCCATCCAACTTCCTACAAGATAACAGAATGTGCAGGCCTCAATGCCTTTTTTCAAATGAGAGACCAGGACAAGGAGCCATGAAATTGACCTAACCTTTCAGAGTGACCATGGATTTTAATAAGATTTGTGAACAGATATCCGTTTTTTGCTTGGAGATTCATTTACTGTCAAGTACAAACCAAAATGTTTCATTGTATCTACAAGAAGAGTAGCTTACCAGTTTAGGACCCTCATCATAATCATAGGACAGTGCTGCAGCTGCCAATGCATCCATGCTGTTATGAACTGGCAGATTCCCCTAACAAGGTCATCAGGAAGAAATCAAAATCCCAGAATAAACTAAAACTAGGTGAATTTCTGAACATGTGAAAGAATAGATATTAACCTTAACCGGCAATTTTGGAGGTTTATTCAGCACTATAATAGCCGAGTCCTGAAATCAATACATTGAACACAATATGCAATAAATAACAAAATTGCCACACAACTGAACATAAGAATAGTAACAGAAAACTGTGAAATAAAATAAATTTGGCATTAGATGAAAGACATGCCTTGTAAATCACAAGCCTTTGCAGATACTTAATTTCGTCAGCATTTGGATATAGTGTTCCACTTGGAATTGCATCATATCTTTTGGAAATCCTAGTCTCAGCAATTGATACAGGGACATGAACTCTTGCCCCATGTTTCATCACTTCATTAGGTTTAATCTGTAGTTAAGCTGTATAGTTGTAGTATTATTAAATCTAAAACAAATCATAAGCAATTGACTAAAATTTAATTGTTAAACTCACATAGACAAAAAGTAAACTATTCAAAGCAAAGCTCGTATAGAAAATGGCAAATTAACAGGATACTGTAAACATGAATACCTTCCGCATAGGTTTCATCAGCTCTTCCTTCTGAGTGAAAGAATCATCAGAAAATAGGTCCTCCATTTGGACCTGGAATAGGAAATTATCAATGAAGCCTGTACGAACACTTTTCAATTAATATACATATATCTGACCATTAACCATGATATAAATATTATCTGACACAGATAATGTAGATCCTACTATCTTGTTCCAACTCGTGAAGTAATTATAACTTTATGAGCATTTCCCTCGTATAGTAGTATGCCAAGAGAATATTCAAAAAAATCATCTATATAATGAAATGAACTTCCTTGCTAAATGAGTTCTTCTAAGTGCCTCCAGGACCATCCCATTTAAGTAAATTCTATGAACTTCTCACAAGATAATGTAAAAGGAATTACATTAATTGGAATTTGGAAATAACTAAGCCCCTAAGTTAAAACACAAATTGAATATGAAAGAAAGTTGTGAACCACAAAAAGTTCTAGGGGGTGTTTGATAGAGGGTTTATTTTCAGATTCTCGGGAAAATGAGGGTGGTAAACCAATATATCCATATTTGGTAGAAGATTTCTGAAAATTTGCACATTCCCAGGATATTGTTTGGTGCGTAGAAGGATTTCCTCCACCCCACACTCGCTAGTCAGGTTTAATGGGGAGTGGTTTTTTTATTGAAGGTGTAAGCACCTAGGTAGGTATTAGAGTATTATGTTCAAGTCAGAGTTAGTTTAACTCTACCATTTAGTTTAACTCTACCATCCTTTGGTTAGTTAACCTTTCGGTTCCAGCTTTCAAGGAATCAGTTGCAACAAAGTTGCAACTGCATTGTAACAAGTATAACTGCCTAAAGCTGTTTAGCTGTGTAATAAGGATCTTATAAATAGATCCCTTTGTACTCTATTCATTGTTAAGAAATACAATAAGACTTATGAAAGTCTTTCCTCTTTCTCTCTCTCTCTGATTTCTCTCTGACTTCTCACTTCTTTTATTTCTTCTTGCTTGATTTCGCTTATGGTATCAGAGCTCCAAATCTTGGGGCCCTGATTCGTTTCTCTTTGTCCTTCCATGGCTTCCGCTACACAAAATGATCGTGATTCCTCTTCTCAAAACACTTCATCACCTTCTCAGAACCATTCAGGTGATTCAAGGTCACCTATACTCTTCAATACTCAGTTGTCAGTAAAATTGACAAGTAAGAATTTCCTTCTATGGAAGCAAATAGTAGAACCACCTGTCATTGCTCATCAACTAGAACGGTATCTTGTCAATCCTAAAATTCCACTTCGCTATCAATCAGAAGCAGATCGCGATGCAGAAAATGTTAATCCAGCATTTGTGGAGTGGGAGAAAACTGACAAGATGCTTCTCACATGGTTACAATCCACTCTTTCAGATGAAATCATCAACAAAATTCTTGGAGTACGTCAATCTCATCAAGCATGGGACAAGATCCACAGATATTTTGATTCGATAACCAAAGCCAAGGCAAATCAAGTTAGTTCTGAACTCAGAAGTATCAAGAAAGGTGACAAAAGCATCGAAGAATTTTTAGCTCGTGTGAAGGCTCTTGGTGACACGTTGATTGCAATAGGCGAAAATCTCTCTGAAGGAGAACTCATAAGGACTGTTCTTGAGGGACTACCTGAGGACTATGGTCCTTTTATCACCTACTTTAGAGGAAAAGATTCAAGCACGTTTGAAGATCTAGAGTCACAGCTCTTGGCTCAAGAAGCTATGCTTGCCAAGTTTCAGCTGAGTACAGTGCATCTCAACACTGTTAATGTTGCACACACTCCTCCTCTGTTAGCCCCTGTTTTACGTTCTCAAGAACAGGGGAATAACAGGCATCACGAAGTCATGCAACAAGGTGGTTATGACCAACGAAACAACTTCGGTGGGTACGCACAGCCAACGCGAGGTGGTTGGCGTGGCAGAGGTGGCCGGAATCGCGGTGGCAGAGGTGGTGGTAGACTCGCTGTGACCTGTCAACTTTGCCGGAAATATGGACACGAAGCCGCAAGTTGCTGGTGGAGGTACAATTCGTCTTTTACACCTCCTCAAGCAACTCCGTCTCATTTTCCGGCGACGGTCAACTCTTCTGGAAATTTTCCGGCGAACTTTCCGGCGAACTCTCCGGCGACTTTTCCGGCGAATGCAAATTTAACTGTTTCTCAAATTCCAGCTCTTCAACACTGGAATCAGGGCTGTCCTCAGCCATTTCCAGCTCCTATGTCCAATGATGGAACTCCACATGCTCTCACTGCAGTTCATCCCACTCAGATTGCCCATGACTGGTATCCTGACTCTGGAGCCTCTCACCATGTGACTGCCAATGCTGCTAATCTTTCGCAGAGCTCTCAATATGCTGGTCCTGAACAGATCTATGTTGGTAATGGACAAGGTTTGCCTATCCAATCCATTGGTTCAAGTAGTTTTGTCTCTCCCTTCAAACCACACACTTCTCTCAATTTACATAATCTTCTTCTTGTTCCCCAAATTACCAAAAATCTTATAAGTGTCAGCCAATTTGCTAGAGATAACAGAGTATACTTTGAATTCCACTCTACTCACTGTTTTGTCAAATCACAGGAGTCCCAGGAGGTCTTACTTGAAGGCTTTCTTGGACAAGATGGTCTCTATAAATTCAAGGGACTTCAAGCCCATGCTCCAGTCTTGCCAAATCGTGTTTCTTCCTCAAATAAACTTGTCAATTCAATTTCTGGTTGTCAGATTAATACATCTGTTTGTAATTCTGTTTCTGATTGTAATACCTCTTCTATTGCTGATGTATCTAGTAGCTATAATCTTTGGCACTCTAGATTAGGTCACCCACACTTTGAATCTTTAAAAAAGGTTCTCTCTCATTGTAATATACCTCTTCGAAATAAAACTCCATTTGATTTCTGTTCAGCTTGCTGTATGGGGAAATCTCACAGATTGCCTTCTTCTCCTTCCACAAAAGAATACAATGAACCTTTTACACTCATAGTTAGTGATTTATGGGGACCAGCCCCTGTTCAATCCTCTCAAGGTTTTTTGTATTATATTACCTTTGTGGATGTCACTACCAGATTCACATGGATTTATCCTCTTAAACATAAATCAGAATCTTTAAATATCTTTAAAAACTTTTATTCTCTTATCTCCACACAGTTTAAGCAAAGCATTAAATCTGTACAAACAGACTGGGGTGGTGAATTTCGACCCTTTACAAAATTTCTCACTGAGTTGGGAGTTACACATAGACTCATTTGTCCTCACACCCATCATCAAAATGGATTAATAGAAAGAAAACACAGACATATTGTTGACATGGGGCTCACACTACTTGCACATGCCTCTCTTCCTCTCAAATATTGGGATCATGCATTTTTCACAGCTGTTCACTTAATCAACAGGCTTCCCACCTCAGCTCTACATTTCAAGATCCCTTATTTTGAGCTTTATAAAACTCTTCCTGATTATCACTTTCTTCGAACTTTTGGTTGTGCTTGTTTTCCTCTTCTTCGTCCATATCACAAACACAAATTTAGTTTTAGATCTCATGAATGTATATTTTTGGGTTACTCACCTAATCACAAAGGTTATAAGTGCTTAAGTCCTGAAGGAAAAATTTACATCTCCAAAGATGTGCTTTTTAATGAGTTTAGATTTCCTTTTCCCATTTTATTTCCAACAAACTCCTCCACTATTACTAACTCTTCTAACAATTCTAGCACCATTATTCCCATGTCTTGTTTTATCCCAAATCATGCAGCATCTTGCCCTACATCATCTCCTGCACAACAAATGCATCTTCCTCCACATATATCTACAAGTGCTTCGGATACATCTCTAGGTACATCAGCTTCAAGTCCTGCATTTGCTTCAACTCCTGCAACTGCTTCCAGTTCTGCCCCTCCTTCTCCAAGTCCTGCTACTGCATCTGCCTCTAGTCCAAGTCCTGCCACTGCATCTGCCTCTAGTCCAAGTCCTGCTGCTGCATCGGCTTCTAGTCCTTTCACATCTCTTTCAGCTCCTCAACCGATGCAGTCCAGCTCCACTAGTCCACCTCCAACTGATTCTGGTTCCCTCCATACAGGTCCAATCTCTACCTCTACTACAAACCAATCCGGTAATGAATCCTCTCCCACTTCTTCTAGTTTATCACATAACACAAATTCTTCTTCCACCACTACACCTCTTTCTTCTTCCTCTTCTTCTTCGGGGTCTGAATACAAACCTTCTGGCTCTATAAGAATGTCATCTCCTACTCATACCATTCTAACTAGATCTCAAGGACCAGCACCTTCTTTGTTTACTGCCCATATGGAGCCTACTACAGTTAAGCAAGCAATGGCAGCACCTCATTGGCTTCAAGCCATGCAACAGGAGTATGATGCTCTCCTAGCCAATGGTACATGGTCCCTTATGCCTCTGCCTTCTTCAAGAAAACCTATTGGGTGCAAATGGGTATTTCGTATAAAGGAAAATTCGGATGGATCAATAAACAAATACAAGGCTAGACTTGTTGCCAAAGGGTTTCATCAACAATATGGTTTTGATTATCTTGAAACTTTCTCTCCCGTGGTTAAGCCCATAACAATTCGGGTTATGCTCACTTTAGCCTTGTCTCATGGCTGGCCTCTAAAGCAACTTGATATTAATAATGCCTTTCTCAATGGAGAGCTCTTAGAAGAAGTTTACATGACTCAGCCTCCGGGGTTTGAGGTTTCTGATAAATCTCTTGTATGCAAACTAAATAGATCTCTTTATGGTCTAAAACAGGCTCCTAGGGCCTGGTTTGAGAAATTTGGCACTGCTCTACATCAGCTTGGTTTTATCTCCAGCAAATGTGATCCCTCTCTCTTCATTCTCAAGTCCAATGGCAACTGTACTTACATCTTGGTTTATGTAGATGACATAATTATCACTGGTAGCAACTCTGATTTAATTCAACAGCTTATAAATCGGTTGCACTCCAAGTTTGCCCTCAAACAGCTTGGAATTCTGGATTATTTTCTTGGAATTGAAGTTAAAACTCTCTCTAATGGAAGACTTCTCTTATCTCAATCTAAATACATCAAGGATGTTTTACATAAAGCAGGTATGACAGAAGCAAAAGGAATATCTACTCCTATGCCAAGTGGCTGTAAATTGTCCAAACATGGCTCCAATTATGTTCCGGATCCCTCCTTATACAGGTCTATTGTTGGAGCATTACAGTATGCAACATTGACCAGACCTGAAATTGCCTTTAGTGTCAATAAGGTCTGCCAATTTCTCTCTCAGCCACTTGAGGAGCATTGGAAAATAGTTAAAAGAATTCTTCGGTACCTTAAAGGCACCATCTCCTATGGGCTATTATTTCATCCTCCCTCAGTACAGCAACCTTTGTCTCTTGTAGCCTTTTGTGATGCTGATTGGGGATCAGACCCGGATGATAGAAGGTCAACTTCTGGTGCTTGTGTATTCCTTGGCTCAAACCCGATCTCTTGGTGGGCTAAGAAGCAGACTCTAGTTGCTAGGTCCAGTGTTGAGGCTGAATATAGGAGTTTGGCTCATGCTACAGCTGAAATTCTATGGGTGCAATCCTTGGTAAAGGAATTACAAGTTCCAATCAAAGTTCCTATTATCTATTGTGACAATCAGAGCACAGTTGCTCTTGCTCACAATCCTGTTCTTCATTCAAGAACTAAACACATGGAACTCGATCTATTTTTTGTAAGAGAAAAGGTGTTAGCTAAATCTCTCATTGTTCAGCATATTCCAGGTTGCTTGCAAGTTGCAGATACCTTTACTAAGCCCTTATCTGCAGCTAGATTTACTGAACTAAGAGACAAACTCAAGGTCTTTGATCACACAACATTGATCAAATCCTCTTGAGCTTGAGGGGAGAATATTAGAGTATTATGTTCAAGTCAGAGTTAGTTTAACTCTACCATTTAGTTTAACTCTACCATCCTTTGGTTAGTTAACCTTTCGGTTCCTAGCTTTCAAGGAATCAGTTGCAACAAAGTTGCAACTGCATTGTAACAAGTATAACTGCCTAAAGCTGTTTAGCTGTGTAATAAGGATCTTATAAATAGATCCCTTTGTACTCTATTCATTGTTAAGAAATACAATAAGACTTATGAAAGTCTTTCCTCTTTCTCTCTCTCTCTGATTTCTCTCTGACTTCTCACTTCTTTTATTTCTTCTTGCTTGATTTCGCTTAGTAGGGGGCGAATATGTGTCCATGTAGAGAATTGAGCCTTCAATATTATCCTCACACTCTAGTCCTGAAAGACTTGAGCAAGTGCCAATTGAACTACAAGCTCATTGGCTTTCACTATTCATTCTTAGCATGTGTTCCACATTCTTCAGGGGCATGGAGATTCAACCTCTTAAGTCTTATCAATTGACTGCTAGAAACAGTCTCAATTAAAATAACACAATCAATCTAAGGTAAGGTCAACAATTAAACCCAAAAGTACTTAAAAAAACAAAAAAAGACAACATAGTAGTAGATACTTACAAGACCCTCCCTGAAATGAGACTCAATAACTGAACCCGAAGTGCCCTTGAAGTAATTCTTAATCCAATTGACAGCAGTGACATGATGAGCATTGATTGAGTTCTTGGAAGGTAAAAGGTGACCAGGGAAAGGAGGCAATGATAGTAGCTGTCTAGGTTTTGGTCCTTCTTTGGGTGCATCCAAGCGTGCAATGTTGTTGGATACTCTGATAACAGGTTTAACAGAAACGGGTCTTGGAGGACGAATTCTGGAGTAGTGTCTCACTACTAGCAACAGCCATGAGCAGCTATTATTATTATTATTATTGCTCAACATGATTGAACATCTGTAACCCCATCAAAAGAAAAACACTTAGTTCATTAGCAGAAACAAATGGGTTTTTGCTTTTTTATTCAAGATGGAAAATTTTCCAATCATTATCACAGTTGCAGTCAGAGAAAGGGTAAAAGTTCTTGAACCACAAAAAAAAAAACAAAAACAAAAAAAAAACAAAAAATACACGAAGGAACTCACCGCCACCGGTGATTCTTCAATATTAAACGACAACAAGGGAAACGGTTGCGAAGGCGTGCTGCAGTGTAACTTGGTCCTTGTAATAGGGCTGGACAAAATACGGTTCGCAATGAAAAATCGAACTGAACCGAACTGTTTTTATTTTACAAAAGAAAATTCGAACCGGTTCAAATTAAGCCTGTTTACTGTGTTTTGATTTTTTTTCTTAAAATTATTTTATAAAATAATTAATGAAGAATGTATTTTTTATATTTTTTTATAAAGTTAAAATATAAAATAAAAATAACTCAGATATAGTTTTTAAATTTAATTTTAAAAAATCAAAATCATTTATAATTTTTAAATTTATTTTTATAAAACAGATCTTATTAAATAAATTTTTTATTCTGAATTTTCTTTTTTAGGAAAAACATCTATCCTTTTAAAGAAAGAAGCTTATATCATTTTAGATCCTAATTATTGATTTCTGTCCATCAACGGTTATAATCTATTGGGTCAAATTTAATGGGTCAGATTTATTATTAATTAATTAATAATTTTGATCCAATAGATTATAATCATTGATGGACGGAAATTAACGATTAGGATCTAAAATGATATAAGTTTATATCCTTTAAAATGACAATTTTTTTTTTTTATAACAGAATTCAAATATAACTGATTTTGATTCAATTCAGAACCAGTTCAAACTTCAAAGATCACTTCTATCAATATGGGCCACGGGCCATGACTGATCCCGTTTGACTCTTATCCCCCCATATAAACGAAATTCCGGTTCAATTTAGATTGGTTATTAATTAATTTTTAGAAATTCTTATATTTCCTATGTTTATTATAAACTTTTCTATCATTCTCAGTCAAAGTTAGTTTCTTTTGGATTTGGACAATGCAATTGATCATTAATTTAAATTTATATTTTGATGAATTTTTTTAACTTAAATTTACTTTATTTTGATAAATTAACTTTGATTTATTTTGATATACTTTGATAAAATCAAATTTGTATATTCTCAGTTATTACCTCTTTTTCTTACTACTAAATCTTAACAGTTGATTTCCGTCAATCTAACAGTTAAGATTTATTCGATCATATTTATTAATTTTAAATAAATCTTAACCGTTAGATTGACGGAAATCAACGATTAAGATTTAGTAGTAAGAAAAAGATGTAGTAACTATAACCTTCCCCCATTCTCATTAATTTATATATTAAAAGATAAAAAAAAGTGTGTGTCCTTTAAAAGGACACAAATTTAGATCATTTTAAAAAAGATAAAGACAAAAAAAGTGGAACACATACTTTTATTTATTTTATTTTATTTTGTCTTTATTTTTTTAGTGGGATCTACACCTCTTTATATCTATTTTTCTCTTAAAATAATTTGAGTTTATATCCTTTAAAAGGACACACACTTTTTCCTAAAAGATTATAACAAAAAAACTAAAAAATCAAGAGTAAAGCCCATTTTGGATTCCTAACAAAAAAACAGGATCCTCACGTTAGTTCCTTACAAAAAAAATTAGTCTCGTGGTTCCTATAAAATTCAAAGTGGACTCATTTTAATCATTTTGAGAGACGTGAGTCTTTTTTGAATTTTTGAGGGATTACGATTTTAACTAAATGAGTCTACTTTGAATTTTTTAGGAATATAAGGGACGAAGGTGGGGACAATATTTCTTTGTTAGGGAGCTAATGGATTCTTCTCAAAAAAATCAATCTGATTCAAATCAATTTAGATTTTTTTCCATTTACATTTTTAACCAAATTATTAATTATTTTCCATTCAACAATCCTAGAAAACAGTGATTGCTCAGCGTGGGGTCTCGGAGGACGTTGTAAGCATGTTACTCCATCTGTAGCTTAAACACATGATGTTTGCAGACATGGTCACACACACATGCACGTTCACGCATAAAGTGTGCTATTTATCATGCCGAAAGATGAATGATTATTATTATAGTCAATCTAGCATTCTATTATGGATTTTATAATTATGACGTTGAAAAGTGTTTGAAATTATGTTATAGAAATTCGTTTTGTGTGTCGGAGTTTTTTTTTTTTTTGCTACAAGTTCCACAAAATGTCGTGAGTGTAGAAATTTTTTCTGGTCATATTAAATTATAAATGATAAACCCTTATGTTATATGGTCTTTGTTGTACAATTATATATAGAAAACCTTGCCGTGTGAAGGGAGTTTCTGATACTCATTTTACACAAACGGTATCTCTGATACCTGGACAAAAGAAATGTTACAAAAATTTTATGAAAAAATTATATATTCATTCAAACTTTCAAATTCGAAGGGGGTAATTATGAATATTCTCCCTGACATTTGATCAATATGCGTCGTTATTTAAAACTATTTATTGAAATATATGCAGATGAATTTTTTTTGGAAATCTTATAATGAAAATTAATGACTCCTTTTAGCCTAAAACATAATTATTAATTGGGGGTATAAATGATAAAAAAAAACTTTAAATTGGGGATATAAATGATTCAAAATTTGAGGAAGCGGTAAGTAATTTTGAAGAAACTTGTAAGGGAATTTTTGAAATTTTTCCTTATTAATTTGTTTATAAATGGTTGGGATTGTTGTATACGAGGTCATGTGAAATTAACATTTTGATTTTCTGAATTTTTTATCTATTTTTTTTTTTGGATCAAAGGAAAGTTAACAACATCAGAAAAACACAAAAACAGAAGGGCTAAACTCGGACCAATCTGGGGGATGCAACCCCCATCTGGTCCCTCAGCAACAGCTGGATACACTCTATGGGCGGACTGTCTAGAATCTCCATCTCCCATATCTGATCGTTGACTGTGGATGTTAACCAATCGGCTATGGCATTGCCCTCCCTGTATGTATGAGACCACCACTCTCTAGTCTCTGCTAATCAAGGATCTGATTCTTCCAACCAGTGTACAAAGAGGATTACTGACATTACAACCTTCCATCGTTAGCTGGATGGCCGTGGTAAAGGAAAACATGAAATTGTTTTCAAAATTTATTTGACAAAAGGAAATCCTCATAAGGGGTGTATCGAAGAGAATGTAAAAATGATTTCTTCGGGGTTCTTATCATGGATGCCAACAGAGCGTGATTCCAGATTGAGATATTATGCACAAGAGTTGCAAAAAAGAAGGAGAAAAGAGATAGAGAAATGAGAAGCGATTGGGGCAGGCTGCAAGGCATGGAGTAGGAGCTCAAGGGATGACTATTAAGGTTAATTATGACTCAGCCTTGTTAGGGAGGGGTAATATAACAATGATCAAGTCATAATGAAATGTAAAATAAAAATTTAAATTCTAAGTGTTAAAAATTATTGTTTGATCCTCCATGATTAGGGGTGTGTAAAATAACCAAAAAATTGAATTGAACCATGAACCGAACCGCCCTTAAAATAACTGGTTTTTAAAAACTAGTTCATGAACCGAACGAGTTTTTAAAAAACCAGTTCATGAACCGAACCGGTTTAAGAACCGAACCATTCTGAACTAAACCAAACCGAACCGTTTCTGAACCGAATCGAACCGTTTTCAAACCGATCGAAATTGATTTTCATAACTTTATTTTTTAAATTTTAAATTTTTTCTTTTCAAAATAGGGTCGATCCGAACTGGTTTCGAATCGAACAGTTTCCAACCGAATCAAACCATTTCCAAACCGAACTAATTTTGAACCAAACTGAACCATTTTCGAACCGAACCATTTGAACCAATTTGGTTCAATTTTTCAAAAAATTTGGTTCGGTTCCACCCATACACATCTCTATCCATGATTATAACGGAGAATTTAATCTTCGTGACTGGTTGAACAAGAAATGTCCAACCTCATTAATGAAGGTTGGTGTTTTCATTTATAGAGTGTCAATTGAAAGAGTTGGTATAGAAAAAACTAGAATCGTTGTTGTGCCAATGATTTGATATCAAGGGTTGCACGTGTGGACATTTGCAGGTTGGGAGAACTGAGAAAGTTTTAAGAGTACGTTTGGTGGAAGAGAAATTTTTATTCATCTGGGAAATGATTATTACTGAAATATAGTGAGAAATATATTTTTACTGGAATGTTACTAAAAGGTATTTGGTATGACCAAATTTTTCAGGGATTTTATGATTAAGTGTGTGTTTGGTTGATTGTTAAATACTAGTGGGAATGTGAGATTATTTTACGAAAATAACCTCACCTTTACCTTTTGTTTGAAATATGATATTGGAGGGGTCTTTCTAACAGATTCTAGCATGTTCAACATAAAGTAAGGGTATCAAGTGCCAATTATTCCATAGAAGAGATCGGAATAACACTGGTGTCATGTTCTCAAAGCACATGGCAATTCCAATAGCAATTTTTCTAAGCAAGCAAGAGTCAATTGAGTTGGACGAAAGGAAACTTAGGACTTCCATCCTTCAAACAAGCTTCACAGCCAATATTGCAACACGAGTATACCTTGTCATATGGTAAATAGTGTAAAGCTCCAACCTTGGACAGTAAAGTATATCTTCTCTCAAAGACATGCGACCAACTAGAGGGATGGAGCAAATGCTATGGTCACAGATCGTACGAGTAAACAAGGTTAATTTGGTTCGTATTTTTGCGAGTCTTCTTCCACTTCCCAAGGCAAGAAACTTTTCCATATAATCAATGGAATTTTTCAGATGGGGCTATACACAATTTTTCAAAGAAAACCAAATTCTGAGAAATATTTTGAGTCTGTAAGGTTTTTATTTTTTTGCTACCAAACGTGGCATTTTTATTTCCCCGACCATGGTTTCCCAGGAACTAAAATATATTCCTGGTACCAAAAGGCCCCTAAGTGTAATGTGCCCTGGTGAATAGGCTCTGAATGTGAATGTGTGCAATCTAAAGTGCAAATCTCCTTGTTATGACAATTATAAAAGTAGTGTGCCCAAAGTGCATGGTTCTATAGGTGACAATAGGTGATTGTTGCACCCGACAAGTGTACCGATCGCACAAGTAATAAAGTGATAAGTATAAGATCGTCTCCACAGGGATTGTAAAACAAGTACCACTATAACCAGTCCCCTTAAGTTGGATAAATCGATTGTTGATGGTAAAATTTTGAATAAATTGAGTAACAATAAAAATAAAAATAAAGACTTATTTTTATATTTTTGTTAAAACGAATAAAGTAGGAACGAGAATGAGTGATTTGTAAAAAGATATGAGAAAATACTGCAGCCAGGGTACATTCACCAAATGATCCCACTTTTTACTCTGGATTGATTCACAATATTCATTTAATCTAATAACTCAGACAAATTATCATCTCAAAATAATTAGCTAAACCCCAATCCCTTGGTAATTTAACCCTTTAATTCAATTGGAACCCTAATCCCTTAGTAATCCCTCATGAAATTAAGCATTAAGCAGATAAATCCAACGACTGTGATTTATACAAGTCTATCCCTAGAACATGCATAGATCGTTATCTTACCTCCTTTCAGAATCAAGAACCCCAATATTCCTATTGCGAGCCCTAATCCCCAAATTATCATCTCCTATTAGGTTGATCAGATCTAACAGAAATAATAACAATACGCCCAAGGTAAAGAGAAAGTATATTAAAATAAACAAACAAGGTAATTCAATCCTTCGTATCAAATGTTCACAAATGGATCATGACCCTGACTACAGTAAAAAGATCTAGCCAATCAACATCATGATCGCGGATCTAAGATTCAACATAAACTTGAATAAAAGAGAAAAAAAATACAAGAACGAGATGAAGAACGAAGAACACGAAGAACTCCTCTCCTCCCAAGCCAGATCTGCCTCCGAAATACTGTGTGTGTATTTCCTCAAGGTTGAATCTCTATTTATAAGAGACTTGACCTAATGCTCTCATTTTTCAAATCTTCAATTTGTCAAAAGTTCGCGCCTCCCACGCTGGCAGCGTGGTTCCCGCGCTATGGGCGTGGGAGCCTCTGCCAATTTTTTCTTCCCCGCGCTGCAAGCGCGGTCACCGCGCTCTCAGTGCGGTGACCTCTGTCCAATTTGAGTCTTTCACGCTACAAGCGTCATTCCCACACTTGTAGCGTGAGCTTTTGGTTTTGCTTTGTCCTTTTTAACTCCAATTTGTGCATTTTTCCTGTGAAATCAACATAAAATCAGTATAACACCTCATATTCAGATATTTGACAAATTTAACCGTTATTTCACCTTTCTTACATCAGATTGAGTCACATTCTTCCTCTTTTTGTCTTAGAATTTCTCACATACTAATCGCATATGAGGAATAGAGGAGCCATGAGAGAAAAGAATTTTCTCTCAACATTACCTTTCTTTTATTTCTTATACTTTTTCTCTCCTCCTCTCCTTGTATGAATCCTTCAGCTTTACTTTTCTCTGATGTGTTTAAGTTACTTCCCTTACGTTTTTCTTTCTTCCTCCTCCTTAGTCTCCATTAAGTGTTCCATAATTATAGGCAAGTCCATTGACTTCCTTTTTGACATTTTTTTTTGGTAAAGCCTTTTTGACTATTTTCATTATTGCATTTAGTTAAGATTTAACAATATAAACTAGGGTTTTATAAGAGTTGTGTCGTAGGAAAAGTGATTGTGTAATGTTATAGAGATTCGTTTTGCGTGTCAGAGTTTTTTTTGCTGCGGGCCCCACAAAATATTGTGAGTGTAGGAAAATTTTTCTGGTCATGTTAAATGATAGATGATAAACCCTATAAACTAACTCAATTAGTTTCTAGCCAAATTGTAATGATATAATCATTACATTAAAAAAAAAATCTAAATATCCTTATCCTTAAAAGTACACACGACATTCCCACGTTCTCTTTCATATACAATATCAACATCCATTATTCTTTGTACTTATATATATATATATATATATATATATATATATATATATATATATATATATATATATATATATATATATATATATATATAGAAAAATATTTTCTCATGTTGTGACCCTTTGATTTGCGTGCAAAATTTTTCTTTTTTTTCTTTTTAATAAATGTGGGGTCCACCACTAATTGAGTCATAACATGAGAATTCAATTCTCATGTAACATGAGAAAATTAAATCCCTATATATATATATATATTATTTATTATTTTAATTATTTTTTAATACTTTAATATATATATATATATATATTTATTTATTATTTATTACTTTATCATTTTTATATTATTATTATTATTTGAATATTTCACAGATCACTCTACCGGCGAAAAGTCATTGTGAACCACCACTTCTGTGATTCGTTCGTGAAGAAAACGTCTTAGAAGAAACATACACATGGTAGCGATTCTAGAATTTTCCATAAAAGATAAGGGCATTTGTGAAAATAATATTAATTTTTGTACAAAAAATTATTTTTTCCCCTATGGAGGCGCATAACAAGAGTCATCTAAGTCTTCTCACCCTCACAAAAGTGGGACGCCCAAAGGAGCAAGTTAATAAGATGAAGTTGGCTTACCAAAAAAAATAAGATGAAGTTGAGCCTTATAATCTCTCTTCGTGCTCCCTTTCATATGTGGGACTTTTTGCCCGCATAGCCCTTCAATTTCTTTTGAATTTGGATCCTCTCGTGTTAAAAGAAAACATGTTAAATGGTTAGGTAGGAAAATAAGAAATCATAACCATATAAGAGTATATTAATAATAATAAAGAAAGAGAAAAAAATATATTAAGATAGGTAGTTACGTGATCATAACCCGTGATTCACTTATGTATGAATGTGGGGAAAAAATTTAGTGGTCCTGTACATATGCTGCTTCTAATGAGAGATTGACATTTGTATAAAAAAATTTTACACTCTTCTCTCTCCCTTCTCCTGATTAGTTGTCACATTTTTATTGGTTTGGACCACTCAAAATTTGATGGTGAGCACCAAAACTCTTCTCAGTCATGTGATATTCTCATATGACTATGTCATATTTTTTTCACATAAAACAATACATTTTCATTTCTTTTTCCTTCTTTTCTCAATTTCTAATTTATGACATTTATTATGTGTTTACACGCATGATTTCGAACAATTATTACATAGAAATAAATGTCACTGTTATTGGTTAATTGTCAAACAGGATGTGCAAATAAGAAATATTATTTATTATAATAAACATAAAGATCTGTCAAAATCCGAAATAGCTTCGGTTCAAATATAATTAAGCTGGTTGATTATAAATGTACTCCCATAAATAGTGACTGAAAAATGATTATAAATTGCACAATTGGTCAAATATGGGAGTGTACCCCTAATAAATAACTTCGATTCAAAATAATAATAATTGGTTGATAATATCTTTATCATAAAACAAATAAATATTAATGAATAATCGAAGAGTTAATACTCAATCACGAAACTGTTTTAACGAAATTAAGTTTAGTTACGGTCGATCGGTGGCCGCGTAAAAGAAATTTTTTTCTTTTTATATATTTATTGCATTTTCATTAAAGCACAATGTATATTATGTTATTTGCGAACCATTTGGTGAGATTCGTATGACATAGCACTTTTCTTATGTAGACAATGTTACTTAATTATAACTTCAAATAATTAAGATAAACTGAAAAAGGTTGTGGAAATTAAAATTACAATTGCTCCATGCAGAGCATTCAAGTTATACCACCAATATAAAAATTTACAGAAGTTGATGAGTCGCTCAAATTTTAAATTGGAGATATGTTACTTAAAATAGAAAAATACTCAGTGAGATGCATTTATAAACAACTTGTGAAAAAAAAAAAGAGTGTAAATGCAAATGGGTGACTAAATGGGATTTTTTTTTCTTTAGTGGTAACTTAGAGTATGCTCCGGTCATAACAGAAGATTAATCATCCATCAAATACTGTTGGATTCTTTTGGATGCGGTTTTCCCAATTTTTTTTTTAACTCAAGATCTCTGATTAAGGGGTTCAAGCTCCTTATCACCTATGGGAAAAGAGTTTGTTACAATGGGATACTATTTTAAGTATGGTGGGAAGAGGCTCTGCTCACTTTTACATAAACTTTTTTATAAAAGTGGGGAGAAAAAGTTATACCAACAATGAAGAATAAACAGAAGATTAGAAATGGAACCAAAATTGGATTGTACTAACCTTTAGAGTTTGGACAGTCTCATCTTAATAATTATTACAAGGCAAGAATATTGTTTTGTCGAATAGTTGACTGGGTCCCTATGCTTTGGATGGTACCGTATTACCAGTGCCACCAACTTTATAACACCTTCACCTAGAGACACCTTTAAGGGTCATTGTTCTTTGTTCTCAGTTCAGTTCGTAAGAGTAGTGGTCATGGGAAGAGCTCCTTGTTGCGACAAAGCAAATGTTAAGAGAGGGCCATGGTCTCCCGAAGAAGATGCAACACTCAAGAGTTATGTAGAGACTCATGGCACTGGTGGAAATTGGATTGCATTGCCAAGAAAAGCTGGTCTTTTATTTCTTCTCACTTCCTATTACTACATAATTAATCTTTTCTGGGGCACCCCATTTTCATTAATGAAATTTTTCTGATCTTTATTCCTTATTTTTCTTCCCTTGAGAAGGGAAAATAATGAATCTTTCTCTCTTTTTGTTTTTCCTCCCCTATAGCATCTCCAACTAACATGAATGTTTTTATTTTGTTTTACTCAACATGGGAAATTTCTACGGTACTACAGATGTACCCACTTTTCTATACATCCTTCAAATCAAAATCAAACACCAAACACCAATGCTGACATATAATAAAGAAAAGTGGGGTCTTAAATACATGTGTTAAATTTTGAATAGAAGTAGTATGTATTACTGATGTACCAAAGATGAGCTCCTCAAACATGAGGAGGACTTGGACTTAATTTTGGTGTTATTTATAATTGTACATATTAATCTCAATTCTCAGAGTTTACCATTTACTAATTGTACAAAATTTCATGTCATGTTATATATTATATGCAGGCCTTAGGCGGTGTGGGAAGAGTTGCCGTCTACGGTGGCTCAATTATCTTAGGCCAGACATTAAACATGGAGGCTTTACTGAAGAAGAGGACAACATCATTTTCACACTCTATGATCAAATGGGAAGCAGGCAAGTTTTAATTTTCAAATTTATTTTAATTTACTACTTTATCTTAAAAATTAATGTGTTACTAATTATTATGCTTATGCACTATTATTGTAAGTTCAAACTATATGGTATATATTCTTATGAAATTTGTGTTCTTTGTCTAGATGGTCTGCTATAGCATCTCAACTTCCTGGAAGAACAGACAATGATGTGAAAAACTACTGGAACACAAAACTAAAGAAGAAGATAATTGCAGGAAAAGTTAGCCTCAAAACATTAACTGAAAATGACACTCTTCCTTCAACCCCAATACTAGGTACCCCTCAAAATACAGATTTCCCTGCTTCAAAAAATCAACATTCTCAATCCTCAACACTTCCAATCTTGGGTAGTACTGATGCTGGTTCAGGATTCAACATTAATGAAAAAATCATGGGTTTTGACCGAATTCATGAATTGCACAGTCCAAGGGTCATGGATGTTGTTTCAGAAATTGGTGCAAGTTCAAGGAAGAATAATAATCCCATGGTGTCAATGTCTCAAGAAGGTTCAAGCATTGTAATGAATACCAATGCTGGTGATGAATCTAAGGAAATGTTGATGGATTTTGGCTTTGGATTTCCTAATTATGATCTTGTCAATAGTTTTAATAACTGCCTTGACAGAGTAGGTGAATTTGCTCCAAGTTGCTATCCTGAGTGGTGTTGATTTTAGCTATGCTGACATTAAGCCCACATTGACTGAATCAAATGTTGTCTAGTTCTAGTATGTAACCTTGAGATTCTGTAAAAGCATAATCATAATGGAAATTAAGGATGCGGAACATGTGAAGGGAAGAGCTAGCATAACCATTTTTATTTTAGTACTTGTTTTTTGGAGGGATAGGAACTATCAAAATTTTCTAGGTACCAATTTACTACCTATCTAATAAACATTATGATCAATATTTTCTATTTTTTCAAAAACTTTTTAGTATTTTCTTTTTTTGATTCAATGGTGATTAGATAGGTAGTACAGTTAGAGGAAAGAGAAAATTTTAGAAACAAAATAAAATTCCCTCTTATTTTAATACTTGTTTTTTGTCCATAGATAGGAACTAAATAGTTTAGGTCAAAGTTTGAATTTTAAGTAAATAATAAACATTATGACAAGGGACTCTCTTCTTTGTTAAGGTTCATGCATGTTGTGGACAATGTTGTTGTGGGGTCCAGGAGACTTCGTTATTTATTTGCTTTTTGTTTTGGGGGTAAGAATTTATATATGCTGATGACATAAGCATGTTTGCCACCTTCTTGTTAGTCAGTGGTCACGAAAGTTGCATGGTGCTGTGGCCAATTCAAACCTTAGAATTGAATATTGCGTCCCTTTCATTCATTAACCATAAAAGATTCTCTATCTTTTTCTCTCTCTCCTCGCCCTTCTCGTGATTTGTATTTAGAAGTCATAGTAAATTATCATTCTGAATTCTGAAATATTCACTGTAAAAAAATAAAACATAAAAAAGCCTCCCATTACATGTGCTCCCCTCCCAAAAATAAGGTAGAGGTGGGTATATATAATATATCTACCATGCATTATCAATTTTTTGTCATATAGTACATAGAAAAAAATATTTCTGTTTTTCTTATACAAAATTTTTTGGCACACTCTGTATAAAAATGAATGAATCCCATTTTGAAAAGGAGAGAAAGAAAAAGTTAACGGAATCCATTCATTTTTATGTGAATGTTAAATTCAAACATATAGTATATGGGAAATATGTGTGTCCTTTAAAAAGACACAAACTTAGATCTTTTTAAGAAAGAGATAAACAAAAAGATATGTGAGTTTCACTGAAAAAAAAATAAATGTATGGACCTTATCTTTTAATATTTATCTCTTTCTTAAATTACATAAGTTTATGTGGTTTTGTCGGAGGGTTAGGGAAACATTAATTAGAACGAAGATGTCACTCAGGGCGGCACCCTCTGCTTGTGGGCATATATATAAAAATATATATCAACTTAGTCCAAATATAAGAATGTTACACTTGTAATGTGATTGAGTAATATATAATTATATATTATATGAAATGTGATTTTATTATTTTAACTGTTAAAAACTATATAATAATAATTATTGTTACGCATACTAAATTTGAGATAAATTTGATATTCACAAAGTATTAAAATAAAGCAATGTAATGAAGGATTAATTAATTTTTAAATTTTATAAGATTTTACGTACACAGAGGGGCTTTATCTCATTAATCAGAATTTTCAATTTTATAGTTTAGTTGATAAAAAATTAATAAAGAGTTATTCATATTTCAATGGTCTTATTGAAATAAGTAATCCCATAACTCATGATTAATTCCTATTTCATAGCTAGCCAACAGCATTCGCATAATAGGGTCAATTTCTGCTAAGTACGTATTGTCTTACATTAGCATCCTACTATCGAGTTGTCGTATTTGCTTCGAGTCAAGACCATAGTTTGTGACTTTGATCACTATATTAATTGTCACTACTTTGGGAATCTTATTCTTAGGAAGGGAAAAATAACTACTAATGGTACTGTTCATACCTGACCATTTTGCTGATTGCTTTTATTACAGTACTCTATTGATCCCATTAGGGGTCTTATTGCAAATGAGAAAAATCAAAATTTGGAACTGGCTTGTTTAAATTATGGGCTGAACTATTCTTCCTATACAAAAATTGGTTGGCCTCCGAAGCTGGCCAAACAATTTGTTTGTTCTTATGTTTTCACGTATCACATTTAATACTTTGGTCGTACGTTATCCTTCATCTGCTTGCTAATGGCATTATATACATGGATGAATATTCCTCGACAAATAGCTTTGAAAAAGAGAGAAACATTGCATAAACATAAAGGACCACCACCCGATATTGTTTTTCTAAACAGGGTTCTCTTTTACATTTGGGATCCAAACAGACTAGAAAATGCTTGTGATCGGAACAGATATTTAAAAATGGGCCGATCATCTGATATTTCTCTACACAGCCTGGAACCGTCTGTCTTGGGTCAGAGCATTTTGCAATTGAGCCGCTTTATCCCATGGGTCTTCAATAGAACGCGATGGGGTGTACCTGCAAGACACTCTGACGCTCAAGTCAGATATGGTTCAAGCAAATTTAATTATGCAGAAGAGGATGATGTACCTTAGTGTTGATACATGTATTTATAGTGGAGAGATGAGTAGCTTGGAGGATGCATTTTTCATGGTGAAAGCAAAGGTTCCTTGGTGCAAAGTAGTATGGCAGCCATGATTAAATGTTGAGGAGCTTGCTATCATGGAGTCTTTAATATTATGGTGCTTGCTGTTGTTGAGTCTTTAAGGTTGTGCAGCTTGATAGCTGTCATGAGATTGGGATAAAGATAAGATTTGCAGTCTTCTTTAACTAAAGACTTTGCTTAATGGTGAAGACCTTTGGGTTGTGCCATGTATTTTGGGCTTTGTATTTGCATAGTATTTATCCGGATCAACTTGTACTTTCATATAATCAAATTAATAATCTCTCGTCTATAAAGGTTATCATCAGAGCACATAATAGGAGATCACCACTAATAAATTAAGTTACATCCAATATAATAAGTGAATTCGATAGTATATCTTAATTCAAAATCTTGAGTTATTAGATTATAGTCTCAGTTATATAATTTTCACTTGACTCATTATCTTGAATTTTCTTTACGGTGTGAATATCCCAACACTAACTTCCACCCTTTAATTTGTCCACCTACTTATTGATGGGAGAAAAACTAATGCACGGGAAGATAAATAATTAATTTAATATATACAGGAACAAGAAATCAATTTACTAGACCTACAAAAACTAAAACAAACCTTATTTGCTTCAATTGCATATATTCTTTTGCCATCGCATGCTATAATAAGACAAGGTCTTTATTTTTTCCCCCACCCTTTGAATAAGACAAGTTGTTTCCTTTGCTTCAAAGGAAACGCATTGGAAAGTTTTTGTTTCTCTTTTCCTTTCACTTTTTTAGTATGCGGAAGTTCTAAGTTCTAAGCTATTTCCTTGGCTTGTACTTGCCAATGAGACGGAGCTAGTGAAATAACATTCATAATCAAACTCCCTTTGCTCACGGTGGTTAATTTGGCAATTGGGGAAAAGATATCAAAATAATTGACGCCGTCAACCTGTGTATATCCCTTCGTAACAAGTCTCATCTTATGTCTCTTAATGGTACTATCTGCATTATACTTTATTTTATAGACCCATTTACATATAATGTGTGTTTTTCCTTTGGGTAGGTCAACAAACTTTCAAGTGTTGTTAAGTGCAAGAGCTCCAACTCAGCGTTCATGGCATCTTGCCAACATTTGTGCTTAACAGCCTCAACATAAGTTTTAGGATCCACCTGCATTGAAACAAATTTTTTGAAATTTTGATGAGTAGTGTTTATAGGTAATAACATCATAGAGTGGATATCGAACAGAAGGTGAAGATGTCGGGAGTGAATTGCAGTGAAAGTCACGAAGGTAGGAAGGTGGATTTCTCATTCTGGTTGAGCGGCAAAGTGGTGAGGTGTTTATGGGATCATGAGGTTGTGGTTGAAAGGTATCAGTTACGATTAAGGGATGATTAAGTTGATCATATGGAGGGTAATCATAATTAACTATGGACACTCGACCATTTACTCATATAACCTTGTTTTCTTATCCTTTTCTAGCCAATACTCAATATTTCTAAACAAGTGTTTTTTATCTCATAAATATCATAAATCAACCTCTCACTAATTTATCTACAACATTTAGGTAAATTTTGCATGTTCGCATTTTTACCCCAAAACTCTATGTAATTGCATTTTTATCTGAAAAGTGATTTATTTCTGATAATTAGATTTCTAATCTAGTTAATATACATTAAATCAAGGAAAATTCCTAATTTCTCATTTTATTAGTTCGTGTCATTATAATGGCTTACTTTTGTACTTGCTATTATATGTTGATGATATATTGATAGCTACTAATGACATGTCAGACATTTCTAAGTTGAAATCTCAACTCAACTCAGAGTTCGAGATGAAAGACTTAGGTGGAGCTTAGAAAATTTTGGGCATGGAGATTCATCAAGATCGTGAAGCAGGAAAACTTTGTTTATCTCAGAAAAATTATATCGAGAAAGTGCTTGAGCGATTCAGGATGGAAATTTCAAAGCCAGTTTATACACCAATTGCTACACATTTTCGCTTATTAGCGAAGTTGTTACCATAGATTGATAAGGGGAAGGAACAAATGTCACGCATTCTTTATGCTAGTGCTGTTGGCAATTTTATATATATCATGGTATGTGCTCACCCTGATATCTCGCATGTTGCTAGTGTTGTTGACAAGTATATGGAGAACCCAGGAAAAGAACATTGGCATGTTATGAAATGGATATTACAACATTTGCAGGGTACTTCAAATGTTGGTTTGGTATTTGAAAGTAATAGTATCAACACTTTTGAGAGTGTTGTTGGTTTTATGGACTCGGATTATACAGGCAATTCAGATAAGAGGGTATCCTTGACATGTTATATTTTCACTCTCTCAGTATGTGCTGTTAGCTAGAAAGTAACTTTATAGTCAATGGTTTCTCTTCCAACTATTGAGGCAGAATATATAGCATTAACTGAGGCAGTAAAAGAAGCCATCTGGCTTAGACGATTGATTTCAGATTAACAAAGCCAATAAGTTGTCTACTGTGATAGCTAGAGTGCTATATATTTGACTAAAAAAACAAATGTATCATGAACGGACAAAGCATATTGATGTCATGTTTCACTTCATCAGAAACATTATATTTGAGGAATTTATTAGAGTTGAAAAAATTGCTACTACAGATAATCCAGCAGATATTATGACAAAGCCTAATACAATAATCAAGTTCAACCACTGCTCGAACTTGGTTTGTGTTCACAAGACATAATTCTTTATCAGGATTTCTTGGAGAAGATGCATCAGAAGTTTTTAAGGTGGGATTTATTTCTCTGCTTTATCCCCTATATCTGATGGAAGGGAAAATTTGTTGTGTTGGTCAAAGAAGAATAAGAAATAGAAAGCAATTGCAGTCTTCACATGTTTGTTGTGGCACCTGTCAATCTCAGTACTTGTGAACTTTGTGCAGCAAACAACCGCGAGGTTTAGATGAAGGGCAACTATAATTTTTCTTTGGTTTCTGATTCCTTCACGTTGAAGGATTGTAATCATCGCCCCTTGTTTCTTGCTTACAAATAAAAGCGTAGTTTTTATTATTTGGATATTAATGTGAGAGTTAAATACTTCTCTTACCATAGTTTTCTTTGTGTACCTAATTTTGTGTAAAATCTCCTAAGGATTATTGGGTGTATTGGGATTAGGGTTTGAGTGCTTGAGTTATTTTCACCTTTTGTACTATACTTAATTTTAATATATACTTTTTTATATGTCTTCGCCGGTGGAGTAGGTACATTGCTGAACCATGTAACTACTTGTGTCTTGTGTGTGTTATTTTATTTTCCCTTTTATTTCCTCTATCTCATGCTACTTTAGTTCTGATCCAATTTTATATTTATTGCTCTACGCGTAACATATTCTATCAAAAATAGATGCTCTTCATGTTAATGTTGAACCCTTCATAATAGTGTTTTAAAAATCGGCTCGGGCCGGCCTGGTCGACTCGGGTCTTGATGACCTCGTGGGTTCCCCGGACCAAGCAGCCATTGAGATCGGTTCTGTAGTCAGCTCGGTTTAGACCAGTTGACCCTCTCTATTTTATTTGGTATTTTTTTGTTGTTGCTGAGAACTCTTGAATTAAATCATGTTCATATTTTGTTGTAGATATGATTAAAGGTAAGGTGAAAATAAGAAGGTATTTTGGATTAGTGTAGTTCTTTTGTTTTATTTAGTTGCATCGCATAATAATCTCAAGAAGTTAAGTGGGGATAAACATTGATGGTCTCATCTCAACGGTGGACACTTTCTCCTTAGTGTATATTTCATGCCTACCATTTGTTATCACGATTGAGCTTATCTATGTTATGTCAAGACACAAAAGGTAGTTTTAGCTTACATTGCAATTTCAACCCAATGTTAGGATATGATCTATAGTTAGGAGTATACAATATTTGCTATCATTGAGAACCAATTTATTTTTGAAGCCCGTTGATAGTTTCTTATGTGAATTTTTAATATTAGTAATATGAGGGAGGATATTCTTACTACCAAAATTTTGTACTACTAACTTACTACCAATCTAATCATCATTGGATCAAAGAGAGAGAATGTTAAAAAGTTTTTGAAGAGAGAAAAAATATTGATCCAATGGTGATTAGATAAATAGTAAGTTGGTAGTGGAAAATTTTGGTAGTAAGAATATCCCTCCTCTAGTAATATATTTATAACTTTTTATGTACCCGATTGAACCATTAACCCAATACTTCGAACGAGTCAATAATCGGTCCGAGTTTTAAAACACTACTTCATAACATCCTAAGTTGGTAATAAAGCCACGAGATATGTATAAGTTATTATGCACCATTTACACATGCAAGGCCTTCAAAGACAATAGAAAACTTTCGTAGGTTATGTAGTTTGTCATTTTGTTTTGCTTCAAAAAAACTAAAGATAGATACTTAAGTGTACTGAATCTAAGGTTACTAGAGAATAATATAAGCCATTAAAAATGCCCTTACCCAACACATTAAAGTTTTGGGTTGAAGTGATTTTTTACATGGTATCAGAGCTTTAGTGACAATAAGGTCACGAGTTTGATTCTCACTGCCCCCTCTTTCTAGTGTAATTAAATAAAAAAAGCACAAAAAGGTAAACCAAAAATTGGGCTTGTGTAATATCCACGATTCAAGCGCAAAGGGCTCTTGCTTAAAGGGGTGTGTTCGAGAATAATATAAACCATTAAAAATGTTCTTACCCAACGCCTTAAAGTTTTGGGTTGAAGTGATTCTTTACACAAGTCGCCATAATTTTTCACTTAGTTTGTATAGATATATAACTACATTTGAATGATAAATTAGCACATGCTAGCACCATAGAACTTGCTAATACAACAATGGTAGAACCACGAGGTGGTAATATTGCTAGTAGCGACCCATCACGAAGAGTCCATGGGATCGCCCAAGTGGCGGAGCCATGTATTGTTTGGGTGTGGCTTCGACCTGTGTTAAATTTTAACAAATTATATTTATTATGTATAATTATATAATTAATTATAATTTGGCATGGTTAAAATTATAATTTGACCTGGGCTACAATTTATAATTTGGCCCTATCTAAAACTTAAAATATTTTTGATAAATAGATTTAGGTAAGTTATATTAAGTTATGTGTTCAATTTTCACTTATATAAAAATATATATATATATATATATATATATATATATATATATATATATAGGTACTGTGTATTTAATATAATTTAAATATATTATAATATGAACTAATTAAAATTAAAAAAAAAATAAATACACGTATAATTTTTTTACCCGAACTCAAATTGGAGCTCGGCTTCGCCACTAAGAACCCGTTTGGATTGGCTTTTTTTCTTCAAAAGCTGCTTTTTATAAGAAAAAAAAAGCACTTCTCGAAAAAAGTCTGTTTGGATGCGTACTTTTAAAAAAAGCAGAAGTCATAAAAAAAGCCAAAAACCTATTTTTTTCAGAAGTTAAAAATTTTAGCTTCTAAAATAAACAGAAGTCAAAAACCAAATATTTTTTTTCAAAAAATCAAATATTTTTCTAAAATTCTAAATAGGTGTAACTTTTATAAAAAGTACTTTTAAAATGAAAAAGTCGTAAAAAAGACTTTTTTTTTTAAAAGTGAATACAAATGGGCCATAGATCACCCGAAGAAAATCTGGGAAAATCCAGACGGAGTAAGTATGAATGAGGTAGGTTCTTATTCTTCTATAACGGGACTGGCTGCAAGAATGCCAATTAAATGCTAGAGACTCGTAGATGTGAAATTTTCCTTGTTAATTTTCACCCCTAATATATTTCTCTTGGATAAAAATATCGCCACAATGCAATATTTCAAATTGCATTCCAATTGAGACAACCTTCGTTGCAACAAAATTAATAGATATATGTGCCTACCAATTCATCATAATTCAAAGATATTTCATTGAATCATTGTCCTATGCGTCAAGCATATTCTTACTGCACGAACAATGAATCCCTATCGCCTCATCTGAATATAAAATTGATTATCGTTTGATCATACATACACCGCCCAGGAATGTCAATCAATCAACCAACGAAAGTGCCACAATCATTATGGAAGTTAATAAATAGCTGAGAAGATTCCAATTCGCCGATCGTAAAAATAAATAAATAACAATTAAAAAATTATACCTTAATTTGAGGATGTCTGCACTTCGGGCACTAATTTCAAAAAACCACCCATAATATATGGTTGTATATCGATTTTTTTTTTCAGTGCTACTGTAGCATACAATGTCCGAGCAGTATATTATGATAATTATCTATTACTTTAATTGATCGCGGCGTCCAATTTGCGAAACCCATTTTTTATTCATCGGAAGAAAATGAAACGGGTTTCAAGTATATAATTTATAGGATTAATATTTATAAAAGAAAAAAATTTCTCCAGCACACATAAAAATAAACGGGGCTCATATGAGTCATATAAAGAAAAGAGAAAAAACATATATGGACCAAACACTTTTATATATATAAAAAATAATTTTATTTTTTACAACATAAAAAAACATAAATCTCATAACTTATTTGATTGGAGTATTTTTTTTTATGAAAATATTATAATCAATTAATTACTTTGCAACTAATCCAATTAAGGACGATTGAAATATTTAATTATAAGTATTTGATAGGGATTTATAAGAAATATGTTTTAATTTGGTTAATAGTCAGCTATAAGACAAATTGTCGGTAAAATAGCATATCACGAAGTGCAACTACAACAGATCACCATCATATTACAACCGAAATAAAAATCGTGCAGTATATACGTAATGAGTGAGAAGAAATACTGAAGGCGTTGGCTTTGCTACCATTATTCACATTTAAATGTAATATAAAAGGTATTTTCAATATTTAAAATATGCACAGTGGCGGAGCCGGACCAATACTTTAGGTGGCGCCAAAAAATTTTAACGTATCAAATTATCAAGATATTTATTGTAATTACACAAATTAATCAAAAAAAATTATTATGAATTCTAGCATAGTTATCTAAATTATGTATTAAATAATATCACATAACATTAAAATTCAAATGAACAATCGCTAATGATTATGCATGGATTCGTTTTTTCTGTAGTTTACTAGAGATAAGTTTTTTGCAGTAAGCCTAATATGACGTCGATTTGGGACAAAAATTATGGTGTTTTATAATTTTAATTTATTCCAGGGTTATTATAGTCTTTATAATTATAATTTTTTAATTTTTCAATCCCAAAATGACATCGTTTTAGGAGTACATGCAGATAACTTATATGCATTAACTGCAGAAATATTTTTCTGAATAATTATATATTAAAGAAAACATATAAAAAGACACTAATCTTTTCGGGAAGCATTTCAAACATGAGAATTTCACTTTTTTCTCACAGCATGATGAGTAATGAACCAAGCATTGTCATAAGGATATGAAAACACACAAATATAATACTTTTCTACAATTGAGATATTAACTATAAATTAAAGCATACAGACAACATATAGAGTCAAGGGATTCTCCTTCATTGTAAGTCATATATTAGAGTTTTGAAAGTAATTTTAATTTATAGATCAATTAAAAGAATTTGGGTATTGAGTTTTATTTTTCTGATTGAAAAATATAAATATAATTATATTTATTTAGGTGGTGTCAAATTATAAATTTAATTTTTGTTAATTATAATTAAATAAATATATATATATATTTATATATAATAAATAAATAAATTTAAAACCCAGCAGGTGTCAAGGCACCTGCTGGCATGGGAGTGGCTACGCCACTATGTATGCTTGTGTTTTTTTTTTTCCTTATACAATAATGGCACGAAAACATATATTTATGATTTAAAAATAAATGAATACATATTATCATTCGTTATCATTATCTTACTCTTAATTAATTCTAATTTGTGGTGCTGTTAATACTATTAACTATTAAGTTGAGTATCGTAATAAAAAATGTTAACAAAATACTTTTTAACAATCTTTTCAATGTATTTGTTGGGTTAGTTTTTTCTGCCGTTATTATAGATAAGTTATATGCAGCAAGTCCAATATGATGTCATTTTGGGATAGAAATCATGGTATTTTTGTAATTTTAATTTATTTCAGGGATATTATAGTCTTTACAATTATAATTCTTTAATCTTTCAATCCTAAAACGACGTTATCTTGGAAGTAAATACAGATAATTTATCTGCATTAATTGCAAAAATATTTTTCTGATATTTTTTATGGGTTTTATTAGTATTATGTTACAGAAAGGAAAACAGGTGGGTCTTACCATTATAATAAAAAAGAAAAAGATGAAATAAGAAAATCGAAGTGAGGGAATATGAGAGAAGTTATTTTATGTAAAAAGGACGGTAATATTTTCCATTTTTTATTATTAGGTGAAATCGCCCGTTGACTCCTCTGGATAAGCTCATCCATCCCATTCTCTATTAATAGGGGAGTCAGCATGAAATTTCTCTTAATAACAGAGAATCAAAGAGTGTAGTGCTAATAATTTTCTAATTTAATTCATGACATTCTCTATTAATAGTTGATCCACATGATGATTGTCATATTTCATTGAACAAAACATTTTGAGAATGTCTTCAATCATCAACAACAACGAGGGTGGTTAGGTTTTGGTGATCAGTAATTAGCATTAGTGGCCAAAGTCACCAGCCATCGTTAATCATCAACAAGAGTCTAAGGTAGCCAGATTTCAGGGACCATTTGCCACCTTTATCACCAACAATAAAAATTCTTCAATTATTTATGATGTTATCAATTAAAAGTTGAAAATTTTTGATTCCATTATATGGATTTGCCACAGTTTACCATCATCTCCAAATATTCGGCTCAGCTAATCATATCTAACTAGCATAGGTCAATTGACAACTTATTGTTTGATTCACAGGAGTCCAAAATAGGAAATTTATCATACACACATCAATGTGTCTAAAGCAAAAAATCCATAACAATCCAACTCAAAATATTAAGGTGTAATATTTTTTGATCATTTCTCCTATATGTTTCATGTTTAACTAATTTTTTTTACTGATGCGAGATTTTATTATTCAAACTTGAATTAATTCCCACCCCGTCGTTGGTTGAGGCGAAAGGTGATTAAATTTGGCAAACAGTGCAAATAGAAATATAGACATATTTAAAACATGGGAAAAAGAATTCTCATATTATAGGAAAATTCTTTCTCCTATTAGTGATACATCGAAATATGTGCAATAATTTTTTTATTTTTGTTTTTTAATTGGAGGTGAGACCTATTACATCTTGTGTCTATAGTAGGAGAAAGAATTCTCCTACTACATGAGAAAATAGAGACCCTTAAAACATTTCACATGTTAAAAATGTTTTTATGCCATAGGAATGTACCATAGCTACCTCCTCCCATGGGAATAAAAGTACGGAAATATTAGTAAACAATTGTACCACCCATAGCTAGCTTTGGAGTATTTCGCGTACGAGGTTTATAAGCGAAATGAAAGTTTCAATCATAGGGGAAAAACTTTTTTAGGTCGTTTAAAACACAACATAAAATGTGATAACATTACCAACAAAGTTTCGTACAATTGGTATATAGTTGGGTTCCTTAAACATATTGACATAAATTCAATTTCTGGTTGTGCATATAAAAAATGTTTTGTGACAGAAGTAAAACTCACTTTAATAATCTCAACACCTCAAAAGAATTAATCTTCAAGAATCGAATGAATACCTTGTTTTATACTTAAAAAAAAGTGGTGATAACATTACATTAGTATAGCTTTACGAAGATCCATGTTAATATATACTGTTTGATATAATTGGTTACACATCAAAGTTTATATATTATGTCACTTGCTTACATTCGGCCTAACTGCACATCAAAGATTACATATATGATGTTTTGTAACTATTAACATTTTTTTACGAGATTTTATGATTTTCTCTTAAAAAAATAGAAAGTAATATCTATTTTCTATATTTTAAATTATAATTTAAATTATTATTCAAAACACTATTAGTTTAATGGATGGAAAACACTTTTTTGTCATTTTAAGTATGCAAAACACTATTAGTCTATAGTAAGACTTGGAAGGCTTTTTCCCCCAATTTCTGTTAATGGATGAAAATCAATGATTATCATTTATAGTGTAATTAATAATTAATTAATTATTATAATTTTTTAAATTATAACCATAAAATAAACGGAAATTAACGATTAAGATGGAGAATAAAACTTGTAAATGTTACTCTAAAATCAAAATATTCCTCAAACATATATATAAGTAGATGATTACTTAAGAAAAAATCACATTGCATGATGTAAGAAATCTATATATTTATAATCCTAATAATTTAGTATTTTAACATTATTTTTTCAATAAATTAAAACTAATATTTAAAACCATGCTGACACGTGGCATGAATATTGTGGGGGAGAAACCCTAACATTTTTTTGGTTTTTTTTTGAAAATATTTTAATCGGTTCATTGCTTCGCAACTAATCCGATTCGGGGCGGGTCCAGGATTAAGGCTTTAAACCCCTCCCAAAGATAATACTGGAGAGATTCGAATACATGCTCTTACCCCACCTATTTTTTTTGGCTTTTTATATTAATGATCAAGTTAAATATTCAATTTATATATAATTAATTTGATCATGTTAAATTAATCTGATCATGTTAAATATTCTCTGGCCAAAACTAATGTGAAGTCGTACTTCCCACGTATATTGTAAGAGATTTTCATCATATTATATATGGTAAATCATTTTTGCAGCCACTTTACGTACAACAACATGTGTATAGTTATGATTTTCACATTAAATGCTTTCATATTTTATATGGTTATGATTCATGCATTTAATGTTTTCAAGTACATACATGACAAGTATTTGATTATTTTATGTGCAACAATTGCAGAAATGTAATCCTGATTATATATTATTAATATTTTCTTGTTCATTGCACACTTTTATAAATACATAGTTATTTAAAATTAATTTGTTTTTACGTTCTGTACCCAAAAAAAAAAAAATTTGTTTTTACGTTTTTACTTTTAAGATTTCATTTATTTTATAATTTATATATAAATCCACATTTTAAAAAAGCTATGGATATAACCCTAAACAAAAATAAAAAGATAAACTAAAATATTAAAGCTTGAAAGAGAAACTAAATTTATTAAAAGAATTATGTCACTTGAACAAAAGAAACATAGCATAACAAGTTGGTTCATTCTATCAAAAAGTAGTTAAGTTTAATATAACAAGGCTCATAAATTGAACTGTAATGTTTTTTCTTCATGGATAGTTATTATTTTTTCTGTCTTTATCTATTACTTTTCAATATCATTAAATCAAAATTTTAACTAATATTTATCTATTTCTCAAGAAATTCTGAACTGTCGGAGGTAAAATAATCTATCATTTTTTCATACAATAAATAAAAGAGAAAATGCAATACTACAAAAAAGAGAGAGAGAGAGAGAGAGCGAGTGAGAGAAAAAAAAAAATACAAAAAAGGTGATAAATGTGAAGAAAAAAAAATTCCGATATTATATATCTCAAATCGTTGCTACTGGAACCAAAGCCATCGAATTTGCTGCAATCATTGTTACACCTTTATAACCTTTCTCTTCAGTTAGATCAGATCTACAACATCTCGTTTTGCAGATCCACCATGGATTTCATGAAGGTTATAGATCAAACCGTTCGAGAAATGTGAGCATTGCAATTTTTATTTTTCCTTTTTAAATCAAAATGAAAAAAAAGAAGGAATCAAAATCAAAATCTATTTCAATCTTCTCCTGCGAATGTTATTCCAACTTGTTCTTACGATTATGCTTGCTTCTGTGAAAACAGAAAGAGAGAGGTGAATCTGAAGGTGCTCAAGGTTCCTGAAATCGAACAGAAGGTAAAATTCTAATTGTTGCCAGTTTGCTGTTATTTGCGCGGATTTCATTGAAAATCTTACAATTCCTGCTTTATTTTTTGTTTCTATGAAATCCTGGTATATTGATATGAATATCCATTGTTAGTGTATGAGAATTACACCTATTAACAATATATTTTTCTCAATATTTGTCGAGGCGTACGTACATTTCTAAGGATTGCTGCGTTTCTCTAGATTGATTTGAATTTAATACGTCTTAGAATTGATTGCAGCATGGTACTTCCCTATCTACCCCTTATTTCGTAATTTTCGAGAAATTTGTTGGTCCAACAGCCTGATTCCATATAGTCACAAACTTTAAGAATCTTCTCTTCAGTTTGAGGAAACATTTTTCTTTTTTGTTTTGCTATTTCTCATTTCAGGTTTTCAAATTTTTATAAACATGTCTAGAAACAATGGATCAACATATTTTTTGTTTTCGTTTCATATTTTCAAATCATAATTACAAAATCTGTAAAGAACTTTATAAACTCCATATTAGTTGCACATACAACCAATCATCTGGGACTATATATCTCAACACGCCCCCTCACACGAGAGCCCATTGGGCTTGAAGAGTGGATGATCCAACAGGCCCAACTTACCTGTGCTAAGAAAGTCCACAAGAGAAAGTGGGGGGCGGCAAGGCTCTGATACCATGTAAAGAACCTTGGGATACTCCAAAAGCTAGCTCAACATACAACCAATGTGGGACTATATATCTCAACAAAATCGCCACTGCATTTTCATCTTCCCTAACAAACTTCAAAGGTACTTGTTTTCTTCTCGTTAAAGATGTAAATCATTCTTCACATCTGGAGTTCATCCATCAATTTAAGCTTTTGGTGAGAGTTGATCGTTCACATGGTAGTAGGATTATAAATCATTTTTGGGCCTTCATCAACTTACTTTATGTTTTTGGTAGAGTTGGTCCTTCTTACAAAAATTTTGTAGTCTCAAGAAACAAGGAAAAAAGATGCCTTGATGTATGTGCTTTTCCATTTTAGATGTCCCATGCCAGCATCTGTTTGTTGGAAATTTGTCAGCGTTGAGCCCCATTCCTGTGCACATACAAAGTAATTAACAGTCACCGATGAATAAGGCAGATTTCTGATAATAATAATAATAGAAGAAACATCTTGTTCGACATAATATTCTTAGATATAGATATGGATTGTTGTGATTATAGTTGTTCTTCCACTTTTTTGATCTGGCTTCAATTTTGAAGTTTTCAAATCAAGGTTTTGTCATTTTTTTCCTCTTTAATGTGGTGAATTACTATAGAATGAATCTTATGTTGTGGCCCTCCTTCTCTGCAAACATAGACTGTGGAATGCATGTATGTTCAAACTTCAAAGTATATCTATACTACTTAGTAAAGGGGATTGCCCAGTTTAATTGCTGAATTTGGTCACAATATTTTTTTACCCATTTCGTTATTATGATTTGTTTATATTTGCATTTACCAACAAATAACTACCTCACATGATTAAAAATTGCTCCTTATTTGATTGAAAAATGTAAACTTCTCCCATCTCTTGTCCCTCTTTTTGTTCTTTTAATTTTTAGAATATTAAAATGTTTTAAATATTTTCTTTTAGCAATATTGATTATTTATAACTATATGAATGTAAAATAAAAAATGTGGATTGACTTGCATGTTAGTATCTGTCAATCTGCAGCCCACTGGTATTATTTTATTGGATTATTTACCATTATTTATAATTTAGGTGTTGGATGCAACTGATAATGAACCTTGGGGTCCTCATGGTTCTGCACTGGCTGAGATCGCACAGGCTACCAAAAAATTGTAAACAGCTATCTTTCTTTGCTCTAGTTATATTACTTTTACTTTTTTTATCTGTTTTTCATTTTCGTATTTAGAGAAAATTTCTGATATTTTTCTAATTAGTTGATTGCTTCTGCTATACTTTCTAGTACTGAATGTCAAATGGTCATGAATGTCCTTTGGACAAGACTGAGTGAAACTGGAAAGGATTGGCGTTATGTATACAAGGTAACACTTTCTAAATAACAATGTTATTGCCTATGAATTTATGGTAAAAGGAGAAGGCTTTTCTGCATTCTCTATGTTAATAGATTCAAATTGCCTTTCTTTCAATAACTTAAAGTACTTTCATGTCAGGCGTTAGCTGTTATAGAGTATTTGGTAGCACATGGATCTGAACGTGCAGTTGATGACATTATAGAACATACTTTTCAGATCTCAGTAAGGGCCAACCTCTTGTATTTAGCGAATATTTTCTTGCAATTCTCATCAGTGCTGATAATAAGAATAAAAGCAATTTTTCACATAATTGTTATTTACTTTGGATTGGTAAAGGCACTTTCTAGTTTTGAATATGTTGAGCCTAATGGGAAGGATGTGGGACTCAATGTGAGGAAGAAGGCAGAAAACATTGTGGCCCTTTTGAATGATAAAGATAAGATACAAGAAGCCAGAAATAAAGCTGCTACAAACCGTGACAAGTAGGTCAAATTTGTCAATATTTAGATCCCAGAATTGTAAGGTTAACTAAGCTACTATAGATTGTGTTGTCAGCAAATAATTTTCCTGTTTTTCTTTTGGGTCCTTAATTTAGGTACGTTGGAGTTTCTTCTAGTGGAATCACCTACAAGTCTGGGTCAGCGTCATACAGTAGTGGCGGCTTCTATCAGAGCAATGATAAATATGGAGGCTTTGGTTCAAGAGATGGTGATAAGTTTAGTGATAGCTATAGAGACAAGGGGCACTACGAAGAAGAAAAAGTTGAGAAAGATTACCCTGGGAAATCACGCCATGGAATCACAAGTGACAATCAAGAGAACTCCTTCAAGAAGGGTTCTACACGCTCCGTCAGGTAGGGCATATCTAACCACTATTATGGTCTGCATATAATGTTAAATGTATTTTATGCTTGTTCCATGCTATAATTGGAGTATATTGCCATAAGCTTAGGTAAGTTTGAATTTGGAGCAGCTAGTGACTACTTTAGAACTAAAGACATGAATTTAGTTGTTATTGCATATATTGTCATGTATGTTGTTGTCTGATGCGCCGTATTAAGTTATTGCATGTCAAGTTGTGCCTCAAATTTCTTGAATTACTAAAATGCCTTTTACTAAGGGATTTGTTTGGATTTACAAACTTGCTTTAAATAACTTACTTGTTTTTGTACATAAGTTGTTTTAATAGAAAAAAATTGACTAAATAATAATTATTCATAATAGGCATATGGGCATGCAATCTCGTCTGCCCATTTCAGTAGAACTCAGGGTATATCCCATGACAGAATATTAAATTCCATTATGATTAAAAGGTTAAATTTAAATTTTGGTCACTACCTGTGATGGTCATTTTCAATTTGATCCCTACATGAAAAAAGTATTCGATTCAGTCCCAACATGAAAAGAATTCTAAAAAAGTCCCTTCCATTTACAGCCTTGATAATACTATGATCTACTTGTCCTACATCGCTAACAGATTATGAAGCAGTGCTATACGTGTTTGATTAGCTGTGTTAAATTAAACTTTTGGTCCTTATACATGATGCTCATTTTCAGTTTGGTCCCTACATGGAAAAAAGATTTCAAATTCATCCCTATACATAAAATTGTTCTCAATTCACACCCTGTCGTCTAGAGTTTGGTGGTGAATGTTGTGCTGGGTAGTGTCTTTTGCATCATCACCAAGCTCAACCCCATTGTTGGGGTCATTCTTTCCCCCAACGTCACTGCGGGCTTGCTTAGCTTCTTCTTCATTAAGACTTGGACCGCTTTCTTGTCCAAATTGGAATTTCACCAAGTAGGAGAACACTGTCATGTGTTGTTGCTTGTTATGGCCTTGCTTGCCACAGGAACACTTTTCTCCCCATCCTGGTTTAGTTGTTGGTCAATATGGGTGTTGCTTGCACTTTTGGATTCACAATTACTTATATTTATGTTCATGTTCTCAAATGGTTTGTAGTCTCTAGTTATGTGGGCTTGGCTGGATGTCCATGGCAACAATTCCATTTTTCTTCCCTCCTCTCAAATGGTTCTTGGTTATGTGCTCGTGCATCCTTCTCCTTGCCCTTGCCTTTTGCGTTTATATGGCTCTGGACCCATAAATTGGTCTTTTCATCATTGCGGCAGCAATTGGCCCAAATGGTGAGGTAATAGCAAGTATAGCATCCTGTACTCTAATGTTGTCCACTCTTGCAACTGTTGTTGATCTCATGCAAGATTTCAAGATAGGTTACCTCATCCTCATTGACAAAGTCTATGTTTGTGGGCCTAGGAATAGCCATGGATTGTGTGGTTGTGATACGGGCCTGCAGGGGAAGGTTTATACCCGAAGAAGGAATAGGGCCCCAGCCCAAGCCCATATCATGGGGAAGGAGAGTTTGTTAGCTGGTGAAGATTCTGTGGTGGTGACAAAACAGAAAGCGGTTAGGGAAGGAGAGAGAGAGTAATATAAGGAGGGTGGCGTGTGCTGCATGGGGTATCTTGGATCATCTCTAGGCTGGACTTGGGAGAGACTAGAGCCTCTCTATATGCTCTAGAATTATCTTGTTTTCTTGCCTTTATCTTACTGTCATTGTTTGTCAATTCCCTGTATTTAGGATTTCTTTCCTTGCAAATGTAACTGAGAGAAACACTTGATCTGAGTTGCTTAAATAGAATCTGAGTTTCATTGTTGTTTCTGTATATTTGCTTGTCTCTATCAATTGGTATCAGAGCTCCGATTTCGGGGCTCTGTGAATGGTATCCACGCGCGCGATGGAGAACCGATGGGAAGCTATGGAAGAAAGGATGAGAAATCAGGAGGCGAGTCAGAACGAAGTGTTGCATCGGTTGCACACAGCGGAAAGAGGCCAAACCGAGGTATTACGTCAGCTAGGCGAGATGAACAGAAGAATGGCCAATATCGGAAATAGATCACCACGTCGCGAATCACACGATGGTGGCACGAATTCGGAGGGATCTGTGGAACGCCATCGTTCAGCTAGAGGAGAAGGTAGAGGAGAACGAGTTCCACGACGGCTGGAGGTTCCGGTATTTTCAGGGGAGGATGCATATGGATGGCTGAACCGAGTGGAAAGATACTTTGCGGTCCATGGAGTCACGGAGGAGGAAAAACTCGCCACGGTGTTGGTTGTCTTGGAGGGGGAAGCATTGAATTGGTACCAGTGGTGGGATATTAACACCAACAACCCGGACTGGGGACTGTTCCGACGCGAGATCTTGAGTCGGTTTCAACCGGAAGCCTTGGAAAATCCTTACCGCTCGTTGTACACCCTCAAACAGACCGGAACGGTGGCGGAATTCCGAACGGAGTTTGAGAAGGTAGTTGGGGCTTTAAGGTTCGAGGACGAAGACCTGTTGAAAGGAGCCTGGCTCAACGGGGTGAAGAACAGTATAAGAGAAGAGCTCTTGATGAATCCCACGTTGCGGCTAGCGGACATGGTGAAAATGACGTTGAAGATAGAACGCAGGAATCTGGCGTGGATGGAAGAGGGAGTGACTTCGGTTGGAACGGGGTCGTTTGGGGTTAGAAGTGGCAACAATCGAAGGTACGGAATGGGCTCTAACGAAGGCCGGCCCAATACGTATGCTAATGGGCCTATGACAAACAGAGGGGCCCAAATGCCCAACTCTTATTTGGGGAACCCTAGTTCCCAAACGAGTGAAGGACATAAAGGAGCGGCGACTTCGAAGGGTTCGTCCTCTGCGACAGGTGGGGGAAATCCGACGATGACGGAGAGCCAAGGCAGCAGTAACCGACGGTTGTCTCAAACCGAGCTCCACGAACGCCAGAGAAAGGGTTTGTGTTTCAAATGCAACGAGCGATGGAACCCTACCCATCGTTGTAGCATCAAGGAACTACAGATCCTGTTGGTCGAGGAGGAGTACGAGGACGAGGAGGGGGCTGGAGAGGCGGTGGCGCAAACGGAAGAGCCGGCCGGAGAGGAGGTCGCTTTCCATTTGTCCATGCAAGCACTGATGGGGCTCTCTTCAAACCAAGCTATGAGGGTACGGGGAACGATCAACAGTCAACCCGTGGTGGTGCTCGTTGATAGTGGAGCTTCCACAAACTTTGTCGCGCACCACCAAGTTCAGAAACTAGGGTTGGCCATGGAAACCACGAAGGGTTTCAACGTTCAGGTTGGGGATGGTCACCGAGTTTTTTGTCATCAGGTATGCAAAAAGGTCGGGTTACTCCTACAGGGAGTGGAAATAGTCCAGGATTTTTATGTGTTTGAGTTGGCAGGGACTGACTTGGTGCTCGGTTGGGACTGGTTGGCTGGATTGGGAGAAATTCGGGCAAACTTCAAACATCGGACACTGACTTTCGGAGCATCTGGTCAAGAAGTTACCTTGAGGGGGGAACCAGCTTTGGTTAGAGAGGAGGCTTCGTTCCATTCTCTTATGAAGACTCTAAAAGACGAGGGTGAGGGGTACTTGGTTACCTTAGATCTCACTGAGTCCCAGTCAGCTCAGGATTGGCCAGAGCTACAGAAGCTGCTTGCTAGATATGAGGATGTTTTCCAGGAACCGAAGGGGCTACCTCCGAGGCGTTTCCAGGACCATGCCATCACGCTAAAAGCAGGTAGTGAGGTTCCGGTTTGCCGTCCTTTCAGGTACTCTCATCATCAAAAAAATGAGATAGAAAAAATAGTGGCTGAACTCTTAGCCAATGGCATGATCCGGCAGAGCATTAGCCCTTATGCCAGCCCGGTGATTTTGATAAAAAAAAAGGATGGAAGCTGGAGGGTATGTGTAGACTATCGTGCCCTCAATCGCATGATAATACCGGATAAATTTCCGATGCCAGTCATTGAGGAGCTGCTGGATGAGATTGGAGAGTCCAAGATTTTTTCTAAGTTGGATCTTAAGTCCGGCTATCATCAAATTCGTATGAGGGAAGAGGACATACCCAAGACAGCTTTTCAAACGCATGAGGGGCACTATGAGTATTTGGTAATGCCTTTTGGGCTTACCAATGCCCCTTCTTCGTTTCAATCTTTGATGAACGAGGTACTCAAACCGTTCCTGCGTAAGTTCGTATTGGTTTTTCTGGATGACATTCTAGTTTTTAGTTCGGAGAGGACACTACACCTGACACATTTGCAACAAGTGTTGGATGCGTTACAAGCTTACCAACTCAAAGCAAACAGGAAGAAATGCAGTTTTGGGTTGGATAAGGTGGAATATTTGGGACATATAATAACTTCAGAAGGTGTTATGGCCGACCCCAAAAAGGTGTTAGCAATGGTGAATTGGCCAGTTCCTTCTACAATCAAAGGCCTGCGGGGTTTCCTTGGCCTTACCGGTTACTATAGGAAGTTTGTCAAGGATTACGGAAAGGTAGCAAAACCTTTAACCGAGTTGTTAAAGAAGAATAATTTCAAGTGGAGTGCGGATGCTCAGTCAGCTTTCGACCAACTTAAAGTTATTATGAGTACGGTTCCAGTTCTTGCTGTCCCAAATTTTGACAAACCTTTCTTAGTGGTGACGGATGCGTCCGGCCGTGGCATTGGTGCGGCGTTAATGCAAGAGGGCAGACCCGTGGCCTACATCAGCCAAGGTTTTTCTCCACGAGCCATGGGTAAATCAGTTTACGAAAAGGAGTTGATGGCTATTGTTTTTGCCGTTCGTAAGTGGCGTCAGTATCTCATGGGACGTCATTTTGTCATCAAAACCGATCAGAAGAGCTTACAGTTCCTTACCAATCAGCAAATGTTAAATGAGGAACAGCAGAGGTGGAGTTCTAAGTTATTTGGTTTCGATTTCGAGATACAATACCAACCGGGTAAAGAGAATGTAGTAGCGGATGCCTTGTCCCGTCAGATGTCGTTTATGGCCTTGTCTTCAACCCAGCCAGCTTACCTAGCCGAGTTGGAACAAGAAGTTCAGGCCGATCCTCACCTAAGGGGCATCACCCAGGATTTATTGTTGGATTCTACTTCACATCCGGGGTTCACTCTACAAGGGGGAACATTACTTTTTCATGGTCGGTTGGTTATTTCCAAGGGGTCCAAACGGATTCCTGACATCCTTCGGGAGTTCCATGACTCATGTATTGGTGGCCATTCCGGCTATTTTCGCACATTCAAGAGGATTGAGGGGGTGGTTTACTGGGAAGGCATGCGCAAGGAGATTCAAAGGTATGTGGCTGCTTGCTCAATCTGCCAACAACACAAGGTACAAACCTTGTCCCCTGCTGGTCTTTTACAACCCTTGCCTATCCCTTCTACTGTTTGGGCAGACATTTCCATGGATT